>OMMV01092145.1:14695-28330 GCA_900302635.1 Chatrabus melanurus
GGGGGGGGGGGGGGGGTGGCGTGCAATCACTGTGATTGTAATTTAAGGAGGGATTGTTTTCAAGGACAGCCATGTAAGCCTGGCAGCAACTCCAGTGATATATCAGCTATAGCATCTAAATGAATAAAATCCCTGTAAGCTGTGGTGTGAAGATGATACTATGAAATCACACACACAACACACACACACACACACACACAGGTTCAAACAAGAGCACCGCTATGTACATTTGCACCACATTTGGCTACAACTGCAGTGCTGAAACGTTCAGTGAATATCTGAAAGAATTCTGGTCAATCACGTACAAAAATAAGAAGTAACAAGAAAAATGTGAGTCCTATCCGATGTTTAAGATGGCATGTGTTTACCTAAGATTACAATTACAAAATTGAAAAACAAGCACATTGTTTTAATGTATTGTACTGACCTCTCATGGCCCACAAGGGGGGGCCATGGCCCACCTGCAGTACCTTCAGGGCCCACCAAGGGGCCGTAGCCCACACTTTGGAAATCACTGTTATAAACAATTCAAAGCGCACAGTTGACCAAACTTTTTCATGCCACAGTATACCGCACATAAATACTAAGCTCATGTGTTTTCCAAGATGGCATCCGGACAAATGTAAAATCCTTCAATCATATTGAAACATATACCATATTATTCGCCTGATCATAACGATTCTAAAAAGGTATAGTTTGGACTATCTGTGACTGAATGTTATGGAGTTATGGGGCAAAAACAGCAAAAATGGTGACAAAGGTCAATTTCAGTTTGTACAGGGGTCAAAAGTTAAAGTTGCTCCAATTTTGGTTAAAAAAAAGTGATGCAAATTACTGGTTGAGCTAATAGGATTAATAAATGGAATAAATTTAATTTATAGCACCTTTAAGATGAAATTTTTCAGCACTTTGACCTTAAAAAGAGATCAACATTGAGGGGAATTCAAATCAGCCATGTCTAACCCTGCATGGATGTCACCTTTAATTTCACTTAGACTTTTTTTCCCTTACTGCTGCACTTTAGAGCTCCACACCAGTCAAACTAAAGTCTCTGTTCCTAATTCACCTGCAGCTCACGTGACGTCTGCAGCTCCCACTGAGGACTGGATGATAACCTGCACCACTTTGACTCCTCACAGTGCCTTTGGGCATGTCAGGATCATTCATATGCATAAAACACCGCACTGCCTCATAAAACCCTCAGACACTTATTGTGGTGGTTCATCTGCACCACAAGAGAGGGAGAGAGCGAGAGAGAGAGAGCGAGAGAGAGAGAGAGAGAGAGAGAGAGAGAGAGAAGGCAACAGGGCAGCGAACTTTTTTTTGGTGGGGTGAGGTGCTGGCATAATTATTTCGTGATGCGGTGACAGAGTATGGAGTAAATGTGCAAATATGCGTTTCCAGGTCAATTTCAACTGCACACTACATATATGTTGTTAATTCACACATACAGCACACAGAACATACAACAGCCGGACTCATACTAGAATTTGAGCAGCGTTTGTCTATTTGCTCCCGTTCTCCTCCCAGGTGTTTCGGACAATTTCCATCAAACTTGGTATGTGAATGAAGGTCAACTCCAAAATTGTCCTCAAAGGATTTGTTTTGTGAAAGGTCAAGGTCATTGGGGTCAAACGTCAATTTTTTTATTTTATTTTGATGTCCACCAAACGTTGCACACATATGCAAGTGGGATCTGAAATTGCCCAGTCGAGCTCAAATTTACCAGAGGTCAATCATTGGGGTCAAGGTCATTGGGGTCAAAGGTCAAAATGTACATTTTTTCACTCCAATTTACAACAAACTTGGCACACATATGGATGTGGCTTCCGGAATTGCTCAGCAGGATCAGTCAAAGGTAGGTCAGTCATTGGAGCTAAGGTCATGTCTACCTGTTTGTTTGTCGACCTATTCCTCCCAGGTCAGTTTGCTGATTTCTACCAAACATGGTATGTCAGTGAAGGTTGATCCATATTGCCCTTAAAGAATTCATTTTGGCAAAGGTCAAGGTCGAGGAATTTGAGTTTCAACCGGATTTGGCCAAAACGTGGCACACACAGTCAAATCAGCCAAAGGTCAGTTATTTGGCTGAAGGTCAAGGTCACTGGGCTCAAATGTCAGATTGCCATAGCCCTTACTGTCTTCATGCCCACAGGTACTATAATCTAGTTCTGGAAAAATCACAACAATCAGCAAATGCAACTTTGGAAAACTTGAGAAAACTTGCAGGCAGAACAAGAGCAAAACTACACAGCTAACACCAAATAGCACAGTAAGGACAGAGGCCGCTCTCCTTTAGGTGGCGCTATTCTACTTCACTGTCTCTGAATGTTGGGTTGTTGTACTCTCATTTCTAATTTTCACCATGTTTCAGGTGCCTGGCAGAGTTGTTTGACAAGGAAACAATACACTTTAATTGTAACATACTGAAGCGAATGGAATAATGAACTATAATGGGCACTCAGAGAGTGCAACACCCTCACTTTACATGTTCAACACTGATTCACGCAATTACATGTAGATACTTTGTGATTCAGTGACAACACAATATATGGTTTTGTGTGGCTTTGACATTTGATCATGGGCTAAACAGTTATGATTTTGAGGTTGACCTATCAAGATTACCCAAAGCCAAAGGTCGTGACAAATAGAAAGGTGATGTGTGATTTCATATTAGTGTTTCATAGTAACCATAGGTGTATTCCTCTAAACAGCCATTCTAAATATCTCCTATACATAAGAAAGAAGAACTTCATCCTACATAGGCCCTGAGGCCCTTTGGTGCTGGTTCTTATCCCTGGATTCTGCAGTGTGAAGCAGATGACGGGACGCAGGTTACGTCTCAGTCGACTCATTTACAGCTGAGACAACGGAGATGAAGTGTCTTGTTCAAGGACACAGACAGGTAGCATGACCGGGAAACGATCCCAGGTCTACATACTAGTAGCCCAACTCCTTAGCCCATTGCTCTACATAAGCATTGGGACCAAAACTTTGACCTTGGCCTGTGACCTTGACTTTTAACTGATTGTTCTCAAAATGTAATCACTTTGTCCTTGGCTGATCATCAATCATTCCACCAAGTATGGTCCTAATCAGATCAAAACCTTTCAAGTTATTTTGTTCACACATGGACGGACACACAGGACTGAAAACAGTGCCTGCCCTTGCACATGCTACCGTACATGAAACAAATTAATAAATACTTTTGTATCGTAAGTGGTGTGTACATGGTCAGTTAATCCCAGTAAATAATATCTTTTGGCTTCGCCCTTTTTGGTCAGGGTCGCCACAGCAGATCCGCATGTTGACTTGGCGCAGGTTTTACACCAGATGCCCTTCCTGACGCAACTCTGCATTACATGGAGAATGGGCAGGTGGTGGTCCTTGAACCATAAAACTTATGTTTTGTAAGCAAGCGCAAGTCACTTGTTTGGGGTTTGCAGTTGGGGTTTGTGTAAAAAAAATAAAATAATTTCATGGATTTTATGAAAGCTGATGGCGCTATAGAGTCAGATCAGTCAGAGAATGGTGGCGGTGGCGATGACAAACTTAAGTTGAAAACATAGGATTTTGAATGGCAAATAATAATTTTATAGAGGGGTTATAATGGGCTGCTAAAAATCACATGGGGGGAGGGGGCGCTACAGCCCCCATCGAGCCCCACCCTAGGGCCGCCTATGCAACTGGGAATAAACCTGCTTGGGTCACTTTCTGGAAGCAGCATAGGTCAGGGGCCACAGAGAAAAATGACACATCAGCCTCACCTTTTATCAAATCATTATCTCATCTTTATCAAAACCATCTTATTTTAAAACTTTCAATGCTCAAACGCAAGAAAGGAACAAATGGTAATAAATTCCTGTGATACCTGAACAAACGTGAAGAAATGCCAACAGACAATAAACTCCCGTGAAGGAGGCAGGCATCATTCAAGCAGCTGGAAACGCAGGAATCCACCGTACCAGATGCGCTTCGGTCCAAATTGGAGAAAACTTAAACTAACTGGAGATCAGCGGTGGCGAGTTCAAGCAACTCCGCAGATGATATTAGTCTGAATGAAAAAGTGGATTATCTCTGGTTAAAGTTCATCGCTGACGGTTATTAATCCACTTCTGCTCCTGTGCAGAACTCCTCACTTCCACACGCCGAGAACTTGGCCGGATTCATCTGTGATCTGTTAAATCCCCGCTTCGGAGAAGCTTTTCCTCGACAATCGTCCGGTAACTGCCCTCTCTGAAAGCTTTCAGAGGGTTTTTGTTTTTTTTTCTTTTTTGGTCAGGTTGGCGCTGCGCGTTGGATGGAGGCGCCGCGCGTCTGTGCGCACGGAGCTGCTGGTTTTGGCTTTTCTCTCCAGTCAAGTCAAGAGAGGATTTTTGTGCTGCGGGAGATTCCTGCGAGTCAGGAACCATTTAACCACATGGGTTCTCAACACCAGGCTCCAGCAGCCTGCGCGTCACGTTCAGACTTTTGTGAAGAAAACGCCAGAAAAGATCCAAAACTACACGATGGAAGGTTATAATCACATTTCAAAATGACAGATAATTTTATATATCAGAAGTGATAGCTCAGTGGTGCACACGTCAAGCTTTGATTGTTTGTAAGTGTTCATTACTGGAATGAAAAAAGGTCCAAAATACCTCACATTAAATCCAATATGTCCAACATATCTTATATTTTAATCCTTTTATATAGTTACACTTTCACCGTTTTCTTGAAAACACAAAAGGGACCAGCCCAGTCCTCCGGGGGAGGGGGTACACTGTATGTAACTTTATCCACACTGCAGCATCATTGCGCTTCTTCTATTAACGGCAAAAATCAATCGTGTATCCATACGACCTCTGCAGAGACGCACATGACATTTTAAGTGCATTACAAACTGAATGCTTAAAGCCTGATGCCTTGATGTCAACACATTACAGTGATAATCTCGTAACCTGACAGATAGTCGATTTAAATTAACATAATTTATTCAATGAGACTGGATAATCTACTTTTCAGTTTATAGTTTTTGTGATATCTGTGATCTGAGAACCCCAGAAAGTCCCTTTGTTGTCTGAGCAGGTTCGCGCTCCCTCTGCTGTTCCTAGAGCAGCAGTACAGCCAGGAGTTATAATAATGATAATAACAACAACAATAATAATAATAAATTAGTTAGTTAGTTTTTATTGTGTAATTGTTGTTGCTGTTATTATTATTATTATTAGTAGGAGTATTTATATTAAAATAAAATATATACTAATGATATACTTATTATTAGTAGTAGTAGTAGTAGTAGTAGTATTGTTGTTGTTATTGTTGTTCTTATGATAGATAGAAACAAAGAAATAGAAATATATAGTATAATAATTATTATTATTATTATTTGCGATAAAAAGTAAAATCTATACTACTACTAATAATCACTTATTATAGATAGACAGACACATGATTTAATTCTGTTTTCTACTATCTTTAATTCTATATTGGCTTGCAGGTGACAGGTCTATAGTAAATAAATGTGATGGTACATTAATTTTCTGTTGCGCTTTTCCTTCCAGCAGATGCTCAAAGCTCTTTACAATGATGCCTCACATTTACTTCCCCAGCCAAGGCCGGTACCCATTTTTTACAGCTGGGTGGACTGAGACATCGCAGATTAAGTGTCTTGACCAAGGACACAGACAGGTAGCATGAGTGGGATTCGAACCCAGATCTACATATTGGGAGGCCAACTCCTTATCCACTGAGCTACTTGCTCGACATTTAATTGATTAATATACACATTCCAAAAAAAGTTGGGACGGGGCAATTTAGGGCTAGTAATGAGGTAATAAATAAATAAATAATGATGTCATTTCAAACAGGTGACGTCAACAGGTGATTGTAATCATGATTTTGCACAAAAACAGTATCCACGATAGGCTGAGTCTTTGAGGAGCAGAGGATCTCCAGTTTGTCAATAAATGTGTGAGAAAATTATTGAAATGTTTAAAAACAATGCTCTCAAAGAACGATTGGAATGGATTTACATATTTCTGCCCCTACAGTGCATAATGACTTTAAATGATTCAAGGAATCTTGAGGAATTTCAGTGCACAAAAGGGCAAGGGCACAAGCCTAAGCTGAACACCTGTGACCTCTGATCCCTCAGACAGCACTGCATCAAGAACTGGCCTGGCTAGCTATCTTAGAGCGCCATTGCTTTGAATGAACTGTATGTGTTACAAGCACGATATGGTCAAATATTAAATTAATATTAGATTGTGAAGTGAATGTATTTGTACTAATAGTGACTACTGAATTGATCTGTTTTTGGGACAATTTATACACAGATAGATAGATAGATAGATAGATAGATGACACATGATTTAATTCTGCTTTCTACTATCTTTAATTCTATATTGGCTTGCAGGTGACAGGTCTATAGTAAATAAATGTGATGGTACATTAATTATATATATATATAATTATATATTAATTATATAAGTAGATGACTCTCACATCCTTTTGAAAATTTTGCAGCAAATTTTCAAATAAATACCACATCACACACTGGGGCAAAATCAGTAACAAGAATGAACATCAAAAGTCGCTCATTAATTCTCTCTCTCTCTCTCACACACACACACACACACACATGCCACAGTAAAAGTACCGTAGTTAGGAATTTTAACTCCCATTTCAATGAAGTTCATTTTAAAGGTCCATGCCCTCTTACCTCAAATCCTTTGATTACATATTGTGCACCACTCTCTGCTCTGCAGAAGACGGCCGTTTGCTCTGATTTCTATTCCTTTGAAGCAAAATCATCTCCCCCTGCTTCACTTTCTTCATCTTTTACATATTTATAACAATAAAGTTGTATTTACTGTCCTCATTATTTGCTGAAAACTGGACATGTGGATGCCCTGAATGACTGCAGTAATACTGCCATATATTTCAATATGGATTCAGACGTCTAATAGCTGCATAATTAGTTATGATGAATGAGGCTGCCTGCAAGTGGAGCGCTCGCTGTATGCATCTGTGACCACAACATAACAACAGGTGCAATGCCAGCCCACAGCTAAATGCATCGTTTGTAAATTCGACCCAGAATTTCACAATTGTTCGGAATCCAGCGCATCTCCCGCATCAGTATTTCCAGGAACAGATGGTGGAAAATGGATACAAAGGCACAAGTCTTCATGGCAGCACAGCACACAGAATGGCAATGGTTTCATGAGACGTGCCAGAGACTGAGGCCTGTTTATATTTTTATTTATTATTTCCCTCATTGGAATCCAGTAGCTTCGGGGCCACAGGAGAAAACGGTTCCAAAGAGCACAAAAGGCAATCTGAGCAATGTTGATAAAACAACAAATAATGTGAAGCATCCACACACCGTCCTTCCTGATTAGTGAGTGTTGAATAGTCCGATTGTGTGAAATATAATTCATGTTTCACAACATCATTGTTGAAATTATCTTTGTTCCCTTTCTGTGTAATATATAAAATAGTCATTGAATGTATGAATGTAGGGTGAAATGTTCGTAGGTTGACTCTGAAGGAGTAATGCCAGATCAAGCAAACTTAGATTGCATTTATTTAACGTATTCTCATGACACGTTTCGTATGATATATGAAAGGTTAGGTGTTATATTTCATGCATATTCCTACAAATTCCACAAGCATGCCAGTTTAAACTCATTGATAATTACAACCCCAAAGCAGAAAAAGTTGGGATGGTATGGAAAATGCAAATTAAAAACAAACAAACAAAACAAAACAAAGCAAAGCACAATGATTCTTACATCTATTTTGACTTCTATTTCATTGCAGACAGTATGAACCCAAGATATTTCATGTTTTTTTTTTTTCTGGTCAACTTCATTTCACTTGTGAATATACATCCATTCCTTCATTTCAGGCCTGCAACACATTCCAAAGAAAGTTGGGACGCTAAAGCATTTACGACTTTCTAATGTTGCCATTCCTTCTCATAACACTTAAAAGACATTTTGGCATTGAGGATACCAAGCGATGAAGCTTTTCGGGTGTTATTTTGTTCCATTCTTCCTGCAAACACGTCTTAAAGTGTATAACAGTACGGGGTCATCATTGTTGCATTTTTCATTTCAAAATTCTCCACACATTCTCTATTGGGGACAGGTCAGGACTGCAAGCAGGACAGTCCCGGATCCGTATTCTCTTCTTCCGCAGCCATGCTTGTGTAATGTGTGCAGAATGTGGTTACAGTATGTTGCGGTTTGCTGAGTTGTACGCCGTTTTAGACTTTAGTAATAAAACCTAATCTCACATCTCCAGTTATTCTTGACCCGCAATCTTTTACTCCTCCTACCTTTTCAGTGTTTCAAAATTTAAATGTGAATCTGTCAATTAGGCACTTTCATTGCATGCAAACTGGGTTTAACAGTATCTACATGTGAACACACTTCTGACTTGCAAAACTGCTAGGCTGACTTAAAATGTCAGCCAAGCAACTGACTTAGAACTGGTGCGGACCATGGGAATCCGACTGTTTAATTAAAACAAAGCATCGACACAACAAGCATCAAAGGTGCTTGCGACGGGGAGGTGATGGCTTCAAGGTTAAAGCAGTGGGTTTGAGACCAGAGGATCCCAGGTTCAAATCCCCATCAGACAGAAAAATCACTAAGGGCCCTTGGGCAAGGTCCTTAATCCTCAAGTTGCTCCCAGTGTGCAGTTGAGCGTCTTGCATAGCAGCACGCTGACATCGGTGTGTGAGTGAATGGGTGAAAATGAGGCATCATTGTAAAGTGCTTTGAGATGGAAAAGTGCTAGAGAAATGCAGTCCAGGCATTTGGAGTCCAGGAATGGGTAGGGGTGGTCTTGAACTGGGAACCTTCTGCTTTGGAAACAAGCACACTAACCGCTTGGCCACCTCAATTCTGCTAAGGAAAAACTCCCTCAGGTGTTTTTGAATACAGGAAGAAACCTCAAGCAGACCAGACTTAGTGGGCTGACCATCTGCTTTGGCCATGCTACCAATATCGAAATAACAAATAAGCAAAGCACAACAAAGAAATGTCAAACATACAAAAACAGAAATGTTGCAGCTAAGCAACAATATATATATATATATATATATATATATGGAGTCCAGTGGTCGCAACAACCAGTGACACAAAAAACATCCAAATGGTGCAGTGAATGGAATTGGCGAGTCAGTATTCAAGTAGGAACACTCTTCAGAATTCATCATTTAGAGTCTTCCAGAAGTCCTCAGCACAGTCCAGATTTCCACAGTTCCCTGTCGATCCCACCCCCTCTACATCCTCACCCCCGCTACAGGAGGCCAATGTCTGTTTATCTGGAGGAAAGGTTTTCTAGAATGCAAAGGACATTTTTGAGTATTAGGCCAGCATGTTATCAAGACCAAGACCAAATACCCAACAAAGCAGATAAAAAGGGTCTTTTTTGTTTTCACCAGGACAACGTCCCAGCTCACAAGTTGATGGTTCCATGGTTGTGGTGTGTGACTGTAGTATCCAACTGGATGGCCACCCACCCTACTCTCCTGTTTTTGCACCATCTGCTTTCCATTGGTTTCCAAACATGAAAAAAAAATTTTACTTGGAAGAAGAATCATATCGATGAAAACATATCTGCTGCTGCCAGTGTTTTTGAACATGAAGATGAAGGCTTATACACCAAAGAGATCCAGTCACTGCAACATTGTTAGAAGAAGTGTTTGGAAATGATAGGCAACTATGTTTTAAAAAAAATACACATAGTCTCATTTTGCAAGTGTATCATGGTTAGCCTATGAGCTTTATAAAATCTCTTTTCACTTCTGTACTGTTACCACTTTTATTTTTCATCACCATGATCCTCTCTCCATCTTCGTGTGACAGCTCTTTGGCTCTTTCATTTTCCGGCACTCGTTCATATCTTTGCCTATTTGTCAGTGCCTCTCACACATCGCTGCAGTCGCTCAGGGTCATACAACACAACGAAACGAAATGAGAGACAGACAGCCTTCACCATCCACAGCGTACCGGGGAGGCTGGAGCAACAGTCGTGCCTCTCATTTTCTCGCTCTCCCTCCAAACTGGCCAACTGACAGCTCCTCAGATGGTCCTGTCAGTCGTTACGATCGTTTCCTCTCCTATCCTTTCAACTTCTGACAACCATGTTCTCATATTTGTTTCCTACAGGGCTGAGACAGTTTCACATGAAAGAAAAATAGATTTTTCATCTTGTGAGAAAAAGCATGCAGACTGATCAAAACGGCCTCTTTCAACAAATTAGTGCCACATATCAGGTGTAAGCCAGGAGGAACTGAAAATAAATTTGCATAAAGGAAAAATACATCATTATAGCATCCTTTAAAGATAAAAGAAAAAAATATTTTTCACAGTTTATTTCTTTGTTTTGACTTAAGCTTGCCTCAAATTGCCAATTGAGTCAGAAGGACTGTTCAGCAAAAACAAGCATTATTTTGTGATCCTATAAGACTGGAAAATAAATCATTCTAAAATATTTAGCTTTGTTGTATTGCGAAACAACTCAGAGCACTTACCATAAAATGGCTAAATTTGTAGGGAGAAGGAATTGAACCATGTTGGCTTCAGACAGGGTACTTAAGGTTCACAGTCACTCAAAGTGGTTTTACAGTCTTTGTCAGCAAAAGGGTCTCAGGTTCACAGCGATCTTTTTTAAAGGACAAATAAAGAATCAACACAACCTGGATGAACACTTTACTGTATTCACCTTATTGAGACTAATTTCAGACATGATTAGCAATCAAACATCATTGGATTACTTCTTTTTTTTCTTTTTTTTTTTCAAATAAAGACAGAAAGTTGTCTGGGTTCCCTCCGGGTACTCCGGCTTCCTCCCACTTCTAAAGACATGCAGGTTAGGTGAATTGGTGACTCTAAATTGACCGTAGGTGTGAGTGAGAGTGTGGCTGTCTGTCTATATGCGGCCCTGCGATGGGCTGGCGGCCTGTCCAGGGTGTACTTCGCCCCTCGCCCAATGACCACTGGGATAGGCTCCGGCACCCCCGTGACCCTTAATTGGAGTAAGCGGGTATAGAAAATGAATGGGGGAAAAAAAAAGACAGAAAACTGACTCAAAGTCATATGAACTATATCAGTGTCCCCAAACTGGTGCCCCAAGGGCCAGGTATACGGTGGATGAGAAAGGCCACAACAAAAACAACACTCGCAAATACAAAAAACATCAATTTAACAAGTAGTTGCATCAAAAAAAATTGAAAAAGCACATGCAAACACAGAGAACACACATATAAACAACAGCACATGTAACAATTTAATTTGATAACATTTCTGCTTCATATTCAAACAACCCAAAAACCCAGATGCTTAGCAAAGCTCGACAACACAAAGGAAATACTAACAACACAAAAAGAGGTTTCTGTCCAGAGGACTTTTACTGACTTCTACTGTTCAGTGAAATTAAAGTAAAATAAATGTGAATATACGGTATAGCTAGCCAAAGAGTAAAATCATCAATAAAGTAAATAAATAAACTTACTCAGCTCTGCCGACTAGGTAAAGATTAAAAAGCACAGTGCCATGATGCATTGAACGGTCTGTTAGTTAAAGTGCTCCAGGCAGAGACTTTTTGTGTTGTTAATACTTCCGTTATGTTGTGGAACTTTGCAATGCATCTGGGTTTTTGCAGTAGACATGTTATCAAATGAAATTGTTGTATGTGCAGGTTATATTTGTTTGTGTTTCCAAGCGGTTTTGTTTTTGTTTTTTGTTAATTTGCAGGACATTTTTTGATGCACCTACCTGTTGTTGAATTGATGCAGGTGTTTTGTTTGTTTGTTTGTTTGTTTGTTGGCATTTGGAAGTACTTTCTGCTTTTGCTAATGGTGTCTTAATTTGGAAGTGTTGTGGCCTCTGTCGGCCACCATACATGTTAAGTCCCACAAGCCAGCAGTTTATGGCCCACTGCCTGCCTTTTTATTTGTCATTAACTACAGTTCGCATGGCAATTTACCTTCTGTACCTGGCACTGGAAATGCTGTACAGTTACATACAGAGCACGAAGGTGAACGATTTTCCCTATCAAATTCTCACACACATTTTCCAAATATTATCCGTAGTTAAGCATTAAGTCACGATATCACTGCCAGTTATGGTTGTAAATTAAACTTTTAAAAAGTTTTTTTGAATGGACTATTACTACAAAAAGAAAAAAAAAGCAACAAAAACTCGAAAATAAAATCTGAAACTAAAACGCTTGCATGATCTCAGTATTTTCAAAGTAGTATAGTAGTTGTCATACTGCTGCAAAGCAAGTTTTGTTTGGCTTTGGGTAAAGTTGAAATATGATTATTTAGCATTTATAACTCAACAACAGCGGTAACAACAACAGCACATTGCAGGAGTCTGAAGAATGATCGCCGAACATTGTGTGAAGTGCAGTGAAGCTTAAACAATAATATTGTGCAAATATCTTAGGCATGGGGTTTTTTTTTTAAATCATAAAGGAAGGATGCTGCAAAAATAGTGAAAAACTTCAAAATATCAAATAATTTCTTATTATTGTTAATATTTTATTTTTATTATGGAAATGTCACACGTGCCCTGCGATGGACTGGTGGCCTGTCCAGGGTGTACCCCGCCATGACCCTTAATTGGAATAAGCGGGTATAGAAAATGAATGAATGAATTTCACACATTATCTTTTGATGGCATACTGAGCTGCTTAAGACCTTTGTACAGTGCTGCATATATAAGATACGGCACCAAAAAGTAAGACCAGTAAGCTTCATCAACACATTAGTGTTTCACTGGGCTGTAATGGCTCAGAATAATTACTGATTCTTCTCCACTGATTTACAGAAATTGCAGCACATGGTTCATACCTTTATATTCAAAGCTGTTGTCTTGTTCGGATGATGTCGTTGCAATGGCGGTCTCACTTGTCCCTCTCTGTCTAGTTGTGACTGTTGGGGAAATAAAGTGGTGTGTGACTAGAAATGTCCATATTTCTAGTATTTGTTCAGCAATAAGTCCACTTCTAGCTATTGCTTGGAGCTAATACCTAATTGAGTTAGAAGTATAACTTAATAATTGAATGTGATTCTGCCTCTCTTTCCGTATCATTTAGCGCCACCGAGATCAGTCAACAGTTTACAGGTTTGTTCGAAATGACTCCTCAGCAGGTGATTTCACTGAGTAGCACCACTTTGATTTGAAGGGACACGCTCATCTTTGAAATCACCTGATGAGATGATCTTTGAGAACAAAAACCCTGCAGACTTTTGGCCCTTGGTACTGTGTTTGGCCTTCTCTTTTAGATGGCTGGCTGAGCTGTACAGCTGATGAAAATGTACCACTAGATGGTGCCATGAATTCATCATGTTGTTGGAGTTTGAGCCAAAGAGGTACTTTGATATTAAATGTACCACATTCTGAATTCTATAAACTTCAAGAAAAAGTTGGTCATGTATCACTGTTAATGAGTAAAACATTTAACCGATCTTAAAACACTTGAATCCTGTAGTTTCCTCTCAAATTTGTATGCTGTCCGTTTAGGGTATGACTGATTTTTAATGGCTGAGTATGTCTTATTATTAGAAAAATTAACGTGTGTGTGTGTGTGTGTGTGTGTGTGTGCGTGTGTGTGTGTGTGTCACACGCT
>OMMV01092166.1:11153-21320 GCA_900302635.1 Chatrabus melanurus
GACAGCAAAAACCCCCCCCCCCCCCCCCCCCCCACACACACACACACACACACACACACACTCACGTTATTGGACTACACTTGAACTGATTGCCAGCTGTAATACTTTTTTATTATCCATAAGGGCAATACACTAGTGTATAAGAACACTACAGCTGTGCAATATTTTTAGTCATATGCGCCATATACATTATTTTTACCATTATTTTATCTATCATTTTATTTGCTCTCATTTTAATGTTCAGTACTTTCTTTGTTCAAGTGTCGTTGTACTACAGTTTTACTATTGTGAGGAAATGCAACGAAATCTCATTCAAAGGTGCGCTGTTTTGGTGTATAGCTTGAATGATTATAAAATCTACCTATCTATCTATAACACCTTCAGTCACAAGGTGAAGAAGATAAGTAATTCCTGAAATAGGTAACATGGAACTTGATATCATTTTGATATCAAGTTCAAGTGGATGGGGTGTTGGATGCTAAGAGCCCAGAAGACCTTAATATTGGAGAACAAAGACTTTCTGTGCCTTGCCTACTAAGAATGTATATTCTTTAGTGTTGTAATCAGAGTATGTGGCTCTGTGGGCCATAGTGTTAAACAGTCTCGTATGTCTCATACTTTGTACGGAGACCGATGGCAACCCGTGCATCATAAATGCAGCCGATTGTTACGTTCGGCGGCCAATTGTTGCGCACGGTGGCCGAGTTCGCAGCACGATGATCAAACGGCAGCCGTACGGAAATCTGGTCAAAAATCAACATATTTCAGTGACAGTCCAGGGGCTGCAGAGGTGTTTTTTGATTGATTGATTTAGGATAAATGAAACATGATTCATTAAATCCGTGTGCGTCTCCTGTTGCGGTGTGCAGGACTCACTGCGGTCTCATTCAGCTCTGTCTGTGCTGAATGCGCTGCGGTTGCAGTCAGTACACAGCACAGTGCATGTTTAAAAGAACATTAACACACTGCTTCGCATTAAATACACAACAAGTCTATTTATTAACGCAGAACATCAACAGTCCATTTCAGTCTGGCTGTTTAGGTCCCGAACCGCACCCGCGGTGAAAGTATAAAAAAATAAAATAAAATAAATCACCCTCCTTTCCTTCAAATATACACCAGGTGTGTTTCTGATATATGGCATATTTGATGTAAACTTCTTACCACAGCACTTTCCACATAAATAAATGAGTTTTTCCATGTGTTTTTCTTCCTGCTAGCAGAGACTGTGCAGGGACATAGCCAGAGGGGTGAGGGGTGGGAATGGCCCCCAAACCCCCTCAGAATTAAGATCCACTTTTGAAGACATTTAACTTTTGTTGCACATAATAACAATACTCTTAATAATAATAATAATGAAAATATTTTTATTTTTCAAACCAATTATACAGTTTTTGCCCTCCTTAAATATTTATATTTAAATATTTCCCAAGTTTGTGTCTAAACCTTTTTTCAGGAGGTCGTTGAGTGATAATTTCAAATGACTAATTGGAGCGGAGGCTGAAAAAGTATGGAGGCAAAAAAAACTTTTATGTCGAGGGCAGATGTGAGGCCGATTTTATTCCAAAAAAGTATGGAGGCCGAAATTTTCTTTTTTTAACACTATGCTGTGGGCCTCAGGCTTCAAGGACCCAAGGTGGTTCCATATGGCACAAATGCATGCTCCCAGACCTGACCTGACCTGACATCATTATCATGGCTTCCTCTATCTCACTATGAGCAAGTAAAGGCTCACATTCCTGAACTGTTTTGTAGTGGTATTATTCAACCAAGCTGCAGCCCTTGTGCTTCTCTTATAGTCATTGTTCAAAAGAAAAATGGCAGATTAGAAGACAAGGCAAGTTACATATGTTACCACAGATAGAAGAGCAAATGCATTCAGAATTTACAGAAACATTCCTGAAAATAAGTGTTCGAACTTATTTTACAGCAGACTATACTACTACTGCTTGATTTTAGCCTGTGATGAGTTATCCTGATGACTGGTCACTTGCATTTGCCAGGTGTCGCTTCGTAATCTTAAGATTGTGTGCGTGATTTTGCTATTCCAAGATCACATAATATCTCAAGATCAAGCACGACAGTGTGAGCATGAGTCACATCCATGAAGCCAGGTAACGTTTGAAAAATCATGGTCTTATATAATGTTTATAACAAAAAATTATATTTATATTTATAACAAAAAAAGATTTGTTGACTCCACTTGACTGAATCAAATGGAGTCAACAAATCAACAAAGTGGTGCCTTTTTTCTCACTGTTCCTCTTCTAATTTTGCAGAATATATATATATATTCTGCTGTTTTATGCTGTTGTTTTATGTATGGCATTTGGTTCATTCATTCATTCATTCCTACAGTAACAATACACAACATTTTTATTTATCACAAACATTCTTGCTTTGAAACATTTTATCATGTAAATGACTTGCACCTTTTTATGCTCTATCTAATAAATATATCATTTTGGCCAAATAAATGTCTTTAATATTTACATGAACCCATCCATACTCTATCTAATGAATGATTTATACAAATCAAAGCAGAAAAAAAACAGTCACCAAAGAAAATCTACAAAAAAATGTTATAAATATATATCCCCATTATAGCCCGAAGAACCGGCTATGCTAGCTGGGTGCCAGCTAATAATAAAATAATAGAGCACCATGTACCGGCACAAGATAAACCACTCTGTACCATGCCCGAGCACTTTTGAACTCCAAAGTCCAGTTCGTTTGACTAATGTGAATGTTCCGTACCGTGCCCGGGCACAGCACATTCTACCATGCCTGAGCCGATGATACGCATCAGTGCAATCACTAACCGTGGCACGGATCTCGGATGTCACATCAATGGTGTGACTGTTCAATGTCAAATTTACTACTAATAATATTAATACTATTTGTACAGTACAGTCTTAATTCATTCAACAAAAAACAAAATCTTGTCATTTGCGCAGCACAATTGACTGAAAAATGGCATATTGCATAATTTATTTGAATGGGACAGGTTTTATATGGGGAGGTGGGGTAAAGTAATTATTACCAGAGTTCCTCTGTGATTTTTGTCACGTCCGAACGCACCACGTCATTCATTTTTACAGACTGTGCGCTCCTGTGTCAGTAAAGATTCCAACGCCTTTTACCTTCTGCAAAACAACCCATAGAATTGGGCTAATATTGTAATTATGCTGCTGCCTGTGAGCACTTTCAAGTTTTTCCTTTCTTTGAGTTCTGGTATTGGGCTGGTTTTTGTGGTGTTTTTGTTCTGGGGTTTGTTTGTTTTTTTGGCTGTTGGGCTGGTTTTGAGTGGCTATTTGGCTGGTTTTGTTACAGAGACCTGGCAACCTCATGTGGGAGCGTGCTCATTCTCAAAACAAAAATTCCATGGGGTCCTCGATGTATGGGTGATCTTGTTCTGAATAAAAAGTAGTTTCATATGGCCAAGGTCAGGGAAAGCGGTGACTCAGTTGGGTTCTGCTTGAATAATGTCAAGGAAAGGTTTCCAAAATGTTATTTTTACGACTACTGTCAGCGCAGTTGGTGAAGTCGTGGTAGAGTTCCTGAATCTTAAAGAAAACTTCTGCAGTCTTACTTAAGTCTAGTGAGTCTGAGTCATCAGAGTCCAGTATGTGATCTCCCTCAGAGTCAGTTAGAAAATCCTCCTCAGAATCAGAACAATAACAGTGATTCATAGACTAGAGAGGGAAGCTTTGATGGTAAATATTTTTCTGGATGCCAAACCCAGTCAGGAAGCCTCCCCTCATTAAACACTGAGTCCAAATCCTCAAGTTCAGCGAACTAGTCAAAAATCCAAGAATTAGCTTCAATCAGGTCCCATGCCTCATACAGAAACTTAAATTTTTTTAACCAGGGTGTAGCAGGAATGGTAACAATTAAGAAATAGATTGAGTTTGGAAAAAAAAAATCGATTTGATTGACATATTGTCCAGGTTACCATCTGCAAGGGTTCATGTTTTTGGCTGGATTATTCTGTTATGATTTGAATTGGGAGCGAACCCAAAATGCCAGTACCCACATGAGAATGGAGTAATAAGTGATTTTATTTACCAGAAAACTGGTTGAGTCCAAAAACACCGGGGAACAGTCCAACAACCAAGGAGGTGAGTCTGCAGCAGCACGTATAGGGTGGGGGGAGATGATGAACATGGGCGCAACAAACATGGAAAAAATACCATGAACAGGAATGAAACATACAAGAATAATCCAAAAACTGAGGAAAAACTGATTAACTTAAATAGTGACACATAACGAAGAGACAAGTGACATGAAACAGCTGTGAGGAACAGCTGTTGACAGGACCACGCCAACAAACACACAGACATGGACCAGCAGACAGAGTGAAACATCAAACTACAAAGTACATGGGGTGAGTATAACTTAAAACAACCCATAAATAAAATACTCAACCAAAGACCAATGCATGAAAACTAAAGCAGAACTCAAAAATGGCAAACGAATAAAACAAAGCAACAGTGACCACAAAACCACAATAATCAACAAACAGGACACAAGACAGGGACAAGGGACGGACTGTAACACATACATGCAGTATCATGCATTTCATTCCATAGTTATCCTGCT
The DNA here is from genome assembly GCA_900302635.1 of Chatrabus melanurus. Lineage (NCBI taxonomy): Eukaryota > Metazoa > Chordata > Actinopteri > Batrachoidiformes > Batrachoididae > Chatrabus > Chatrabus melanurus. The sequence goes on from OMMV01092166.1 coordinate 15,756, forward strand.
GGAGTAGTGGTCACTGCATGAAGTGTGTTTGCTATTAAGGCTTGCGTTCCCTACACAGTATGCTGGGGTGGATGCCATCCCTGCAAGAAAAACTTCCTACATTCCCAAAAGAGATGTAAATTGTCAATAAAAATAACTCGGTACTGAATGCAAATAGTTTTAAGTTAGGTATGAAAACTGCGGGGACAGCTAAAACATTCAATCCCACTGTTTATGAGGGAATAGGTCCTGATATGCATTTATATATATCAGTATCCTTAAGACTATTTAAAAGTACAATAAAATCCTACTTGAACAGTTCAGACTCATGATGAAAGATATTAATTCCTGCATAAATTACCAGATTCATCACTTCAGAGTTGCAGTCAACAGTCTGTGGTAGTTACCTGGTGCCATCCCAGCAGGCTCCACACACAAAATTGGTTACATAGAATATGCTTCGTGTTTGAGTCGCCGGCAAATAGAGGCAATGATGTACCTCCTGAACAGGACACAGGCTCTGACGCACCAATCTACAGCAAGCAGCCCACTCGGTCCAGTGTTGCCGTGCTCCTCAATCTCCCTTCGCTGCTGCTGGAAGATTATCATGGCAAGAATGCCGCTTCAATCACCAGATGACATGACTGTGTCTGGTGTTGAGAAATCCTCCTTGTCAAATGTTTACAGACAAGGAGAAGGAGCTCTCCACTTGTGCCTTAGACCTCACAACAAAGCGCAACCACAGATTTACAGTTTGAGTTTGAAGGGGAGTTCGCTCCTTGCCAAGGCTCAGTTTCCTCCAGCTCATGTCATCGCACCTTGGGGGCTGGGTCAGCCACAACAAGTGAGTTAATAATCCCTCATTCTGTTTCATGTCCCATAGGACAGTGATCCCTGCTTAAGGCCCAGTCACACCTCGGCGTTTACCTCAGCGTTTGGTGAACGTAGTGAAAGGGAGCGAAATGTGGCCAAACGTCAGCAAAAATCACGTTCCCAGAGTTTGGTAGCGAACCTCAAATACAGCACGGCATTCCACAACGTGATGCTAGTGGAGGCCAGCAGAAGCGGGCGTTAGCCAGTGCTCCATTAGACCAAGCGGGACCTTTGCCAACGTGGCAACATGCGGGAGAGGGGTTCGACAAACCACTGTCCAGTGATTCTGAACAGGCAGAGCGAAGCAGCACCCAGCATAGACGATCGCACGAGTAACTTCGGCTAGCAGATGCTAACTGATGCAAACGAAGGCTACCTTGGTCGTAGCGGAAATAAATTTTCTGTACCAGTCTCCAACGTAGCCACAGATACGTCGGCAATCGGCGAAATATTTTCAACATTTTGAAAATTTTGGATGTGGTCGCCATTCATCAGCGAACACTGGCAAAGGCCAGCAGAGGCTACCGGAGGCTAGCAATCAACAACGAAGGCAAATACATTCATCTACGTTGGCCCAAATGCCTCGGTGTGACTGGGCCTCTGCTGTTCACCAGCACAACACTGCCGTTTTCAGTCTGTGCAATGCATGAGAGAAGAGGAAGGCAACATTAAAAGCCACAGGTGGACCTCCTGAATGGGATGTGTGCTGTGAAGCACCCGTCTCAAGCAAGCAGCCCACTCTCTGGTGTTGCTGTGCTCCATGTCGACACTCTGCCAGAGGCAGAGTGTCACAAAAAGAATGCTGCAGCATGAATGCCACTTCAGTCAAGATGGGCAGTGGAGAGCTCCAAGAGTGGAGCGCTCTCCTGAAGCCCCAGGGGCCTCATTTATCAAGCTGTGCATAGAAAAGGTTCTAAATCCTGTCGTACGAACAAATTTAGTATGCGTCTAAGAAAAAAAAATTGGTATTAATCAAACAGGCGCAGGCCGTTCGTACGCACACCAGTATGTATTCAGCTGTTGATAAATTCCACCTGTTCTAAAGCACCATGCCTGTGCCAGTTCCTGGTCATTTGCATTCAGAAACCTCCTCAATTAACCATATATGGTAACAAAACATCACTTTAAAAACCATGCGTTGGTTGTGTTCCTCACCGGAATAATGGCAAAAAGTGTGGTCACAGCAGTGGGATGACAAAAATAAATGTGGCTCGTGGCAACACTAGGTGGCAATGACAAGTCCACCAGTAGATCTGAACCCAGCCATTCGTAACGAGCGTTCACTCGTGGTGCTGCATGTTGTTTTTAAATTTAGACATCACAATCACTTATGGACATAACTTTAACAAGATTTAACAAACTTTAACAAGCTCACCACAAGAAACAGCATAAAATGTTACAATTAACAGAATAAGTAGACAATTATTTATCATTAGAGTTGTCCCAGAATCCTTTGCGCTCCTGTGACGTCACCGCGTTGCTGTCTTTATGAAGATAAAATCTCTCCTCATGAAATTTGAGCAGCGAAAATAACGTGGGCCCATTTTTAATATCAAATTGCAGGAGGGAAACTATTTGCTTCCTGCCTTGCAGTAGCAGGTGGAGATCCAGGTGCTTGTTGCTGAGGTTGAAGCCAAAAGCTCCTGTTTAGTTCACACAGGTGTCTTTGGTAGGTTTTGACATCACTGAGACTACACATCTGTTTCTAATGAGAAATAAGTACTAATTGTGTACTTATTAATCTGAGGAAATAAAGAACGTGTGTGGATGAGGTTGCATGCTGTGATGGCAGCAGCGCCTTCTATATGCTGTGGGTATATAAGTGACTTGTGCAACGCATCTGTGCATGCGCGAGATTTTCCAAGCGAACTACTTTGGCTATCACACACACCACGGCTCCAGTGAAATTTGTATAGGAGTACCGGTAGCAGGCCGTGAGCTTTAAAGCATTTTCAGCGATTAAAGGCCTTAAGAGACTTGTATAACAATGACTGGTGCACACTGTGTTATTATATATGACTGCACTAATGGCAGCTATGTGCTAAAACGGTGGCAGAGAAAACACGATTGTCCGGCACCACCAAAAAATGAGAAGAAATGTGGATTTAAACCTCCATTTGTTTTGATTCCATTTCCTAGAGAAAGACCCAGACAGACGTTAAAGATGGACAAAAATCTAAGTTTCTTGCAGATATTTAGTTTGTCAGTAATTTTGAAATCATGATGAATTATTCTGTAGTTATTATGCAGAATACATTTAATGTTTTTCATCACTGTAATATCGCCCAGCTTCGGTTTGTCACAGCATAAACTCGTGAGGTATATATTGTTTCAAAAATGAGCTTCCATTTCAACTCACCTTCCTTGTAGTCATACGAAGCCAATGTAGAAGTGATTTCTCATTCCTGTTTGGCAAAAATTCAGCTAAATCAGCTGACGTGCATGGCGGCCACAGTTTTAGTCCCTGGGATTCGTCCAGCCATCCGTCTGTTGTCTTCAAAGGGTCGGAGATTTGCTTCCAACCATTAGCAAGGACGTATATATATATATATACGGTACATCAAAATACACAGTGGATTCTGGACCGACGCGGCGTATGCGAGACCAATCAGTTCTATTTTGAGCTGTTGTGTTGTAGCCAAAATCCCACAATGGACCGCCCGAGCCAAGATGTCCAAGTTGGTTATTTACACACATTTCTAAGTATAAGTACATATATATAAAAAAATTGAATTGAATTGAAGTACATGCTGGAAAATTCCACACTTTGCATGGAAATATTCATATCCACGGTTTTCGCACAAATCTGTATGTACGAATGGTTGCTAAATGAGGACCCAGGAGTGGAAATCTCTACTGGCGCCTTAGGCCTCACACCCAAGGTCAACCAAGAATTTACAGTTTGAGGGGAGGTCTCTCCTTGCCAAGGCAGTTTCCCCCAGTTTATATCCTTGGCCCTCGGGAGTCACGAATCAATAAATGAGTAAGCCAGGAAGTGAGTTGATAAATTCCTCATGCTCTTTTGGTGGACTCACAGCCACCAACTTGTGGTGGCTGTGAGTCTCGAACTGTGCCTGAGATGCACGTCTCACACACACACAGTGTGCAAGCTGTAATTTGTTAACATGGGTGTCAATGACAATCAAGATACTCTGTAATCGTCGTGCACACACACACACACACACACACACACACACACACACATCTGGTGTGCTTGCCAGTCCGCATCGAGCAGGACTCTGCGTCACATGCAGCCTGTGTGTAAAATCTGAGTTTTGTTGTTTGATATGCTGCATCAGTGATGAGGGGAAACTTCTATCAGCTGTGGATAAAAACCAAATTTATACTTTTAATGCATGTGGCTGTCTGTGTGCTCACTGTTTTGGGTTGATTAAAGGTTTGTTTGTTTACAAAGTAAACAATTTTTAATATCACAAACACTTGTGACAATTTCATCTTTGTGCTTCAAAGAAAGTTCTGTTAAATGGTCTTTTTTTGGAAGAGACACATTCCACATCATCACCTGGAACGGACATTTTTTAAAGTCAAATTTATTAAATTATTTATTATTATTATTAAATTATTTTAAAGCCTGTTAAACCAATCAAATTGATGAAAAAATAGCTACACATCATGTAGCTGGAATTAACACTATTCAGTTATGATTTTTTGATGATTTTTTTTTTAGAAGAAATTTTAATTCATAAAATAAAATAAAAAAATATTTTTTAGTCTTGAATCTAGTGATGTTTTTGTCCATAGTTTTACTGTAGAATGAGTGGGCTGTGGTAAGGCAGTACTGGTGGGTAATGTGCTGGTGGTTTGTGTGTGTCACAGTAAAATGAACTGCAATTAGTAAGTCAGTGATCATATTGATGCCAGATCAGTCACTGAAATAGGACATTCCCCAGTTCTCACCTCAACCCTGTTGCATCTCGTACTCCCACACTAAAATGCCCCCATAGCCCACAAGCAAGTTCTAGTGTTCAAAGGTTCCAATATGGACTGCACACTCTCAGTGCAGAAGAGCCATGTATCATGATGTATCGTAAGTTCATCCCATACCTATTGACATTCCCTAAATCTTTCAGTACCAGTGCTTATCTTCATGTCCCACAGTTCCTCCACCAGCTGGTGACATGTTCACCCACAACCTTCAAGATGCTCTTGCCACTCCTGCTGGTACTTACTGGAAGTCCTCGCCCTCCAGCAGTCAGGACCTCGGACACGGAGCAAAGCAAAAACCAATTAATCAGATCAACTATTCCACTGTAACATCAGCTTTAGCAACAAATTAGCAGCTCGCATGCCAACATGCTCACAACAGTAGAGTCCTACACCTCGCTAACACTCACCAGGAATTGAAGTGAGAGGAACAGTAATGATTCAATAAACTAAGACAATTATAAGAGAGTTCGATTCCCACCGTGCCCAGTTCCTTTCTGTGTGGAGTTTGCATGTTCTCCCCGTGTTTGCGTGGGTTCCCTCCGTGTGCTCCGGCTTCCTCCCACTTCCAAAGACATGCAGGTTAGGTGAATTGGTGACTCTAAATTGACCGTAGGTGTGAGTGAGTGTGTGAATGTTTTTGTCTGTCTATATGTGGCCCTGCGATGGACTGGCGGCCTGTCCAGGGTGTACCCTGCCTCTCGCCCAATGAACGCTGGGATAGGCTCCAGCCCCCCCGTGACCCTTCGTTGGAGTAAGCGGGTTTAG
>OMMV01092456.1:2001-13263 GCA_900302635.1 Chatrabus melanurus
AAGGGGATGTGAAATTTTCAAATTGCTTTTATAGACTAAACAACAAACGGAATTGAATGGAAGTTGAAAGGAATGCATTATGCCTCAATACTAACCTGAACTCGGGGCAAATTCACCCTTCTCCCCCCTTGGGGGAAGGAGTGGGGGAAGAAATTTTCATATTGTCTTCATTCGCTAAACAATGAATGGAATATGGAATCGAATAGAACTTGAATGGAGTGCATTGTACCTCATTGTGAACATGCATGCAGGGTACATTTGCCCGTCACTGTCCCATGGGGGGCATAGGGAGTGGGGGGTTGGGGGGAGGTTGAAACTTTTAAGATATCGTTACATGGAAACGGACTTCATTCACCTTCCTACACAAACTGGAAGCAGTGTTATGACGTCATCACAATTCACACAGTTTTCTCATTTTTGACCACTGGTAGCCATTCGGCCGTGCTATTTCACTCAGGCGTCAGACTCATGGGATCCTATATGTAGGGTACCAATAGAAACATACAAACAAGATCGCTTGATCGTACCAATACAAACAAGATCGCTTGATCGTACCAATACAAACAAGATCGCTTGATCGTACCAATACAAACAAGATCGATTGATCGTACCAATACAAACAAGATCGCTTGATCGTACCAATACAAACAAGATCGCTTGATCGTACCAATACAAACAAGATCGCTTGATCGTACCAACACAAACAAGATCGCTTGATCGGATGAGTGTGGGCAGTAAGCCCTATCCAAATTCAGCAAACTTTTACAGGCGTGCATTTGGCAGTGACTGACTCTTCTGTGGTTCTGTGATGTCAGTTAGGCCGCTGTGTCAAGTGAATAAAAACAACAACAGGGCCCTGGTGTGTAGTTCACTTGAACTTGTTTTCTTAATATTTCTTATTCATTTAATACTTTCTGTACTGTGAATAAACTGTATGTCGAATGGAAATTACTGTTTAATTTAGTTTGTCAATTTACTTATTTACATACATCTTGATCACAAGTGGCTCAGTGGTTAGCACTCTTGCCTCACTTCATGAAGGTCTGGGGTTCGATTCCACCGATGCCCAGTTCCTTTCCCTGTTGAGTTTGCATGTTCTCCCCATGTCTGCGTGGGTTTCCTCTAGGCACTCCGGTTTCCTCCCACCATGGGAAAATATGCACATTATGATCTGCTCCTTGACCATGGCATCTTCTCTATCTGGAGTTGGTCACCGGTTACTGGACTGAGGCTGCCCACTGCCCCTAGTGATTGGATTGTGTCAAACTGTTATTCAGATGGGTTAAATGTAGAGGACAAATTTCGAAGTATGTATGTACAATGATAATAAAGGCACTTCTTCTTCTTGATCATCTGATCTTGGCATGCTAAACCTTCTTACGAACCTCCATATTTATGCTTCAACATTAAAATTTCAGCTTTTCTAGGAGGGAAATTTTACTGCTCAAAGTTTGCTCTTCTACAGCTCGAGAGACAGAAGTGAGATTCTCATTTCATCCTTGTTTTACTTTCTGTTTTGTCTTTGAGAATTAATTTAGAGCTTGATGAGATCTCTTTTGAAACTCAAAATAATAATAATAAGAATTAAGCCATAGTCTCATTTTGGTTTCACACAGACCTCATAGCTGTTTTTGGAGAAAATAAATGAAACATTTTTGAGATCTTGTTTCTAATGTTCTTTTCCTCCGGGTTTAGGTCTGTTTTTCAGGGTTTTCGAGCCCAAAAAAACAAGCCAAAGCTAAATTCATAAAATAGAAGTTGATCAGTTTGCTGCAGCTAAATGTTTTAGTGGTTTATTGATTGAGTGTTATTGCAGTTAACGGATTATCGGTTGTCAAAGATAACTTGGAGGATAGTTGTGCCCGACCACTGGTGGCAACTGAGTGGCTTTGATTTAATACGGATGTGTTGGTTTTGTTAATTCATTAATTATTTGTACTCATTCAGATAATTTGTGCTGAGAACATTAACGCATCAGCTACAGATGTTATTGGTTAAAAATGTATATAAACGTAAGTATTCCCTGCACTGGTAACAGCATAGAGGTTGTACAGCAAAATGTAGATGGGTGAGTTAGTCCAGCCCAGCCAACTCGTGCAGACAGTAACTCAAAAAAATAAAAAAATACAATCACCAGAAGTCATTCTCGATGCATTTGCTCCATTAGACAGATCTACATAAAACCGGATGTTTATAGAAAAATTCTAATTAAACTTCTACCCTGTGTTATTTCATACAGAAGTAAGTCCTATATAGGCCCTGAGGCTCATTGGTACTGATACTTATGCCAGGATTCCATAGCGTGAAGCGGATGAGAGTCTAAGACTTCCCTTGGATAGGACACCAGTCTACCACAGGTTACTTCCCCAGCAAAAACTGGTACCAATTAACAGCTGGGTGGACTGGGACAATGCAAATGAGGTGTCTTCTCAACAGACACAGACAGGTTGCATGACCAGGAAATGAACCCAGGTCCATATATTTGTAGCCCAACTCTGATCCCGCTGAGCTACCTACTTTATTCATTTAATGTACAACACACACAAAAGGAATGAAAATGCCCCGCTTTGTTGATTTCAGTGAAATAATCTTGTTGGACGTGCTCCCGGACATAGATCTACTCCAAAATCCCCCCACTCCTCCATCAAGGTTCAAGACAAACAATCCAGGTTTTTGACAAACAGATGGTTTGAAAATGCTATCTACATTCAGGTCCATAAATATTTGGACAGTGACAATCTTGGAGTTTTGCCTCTGTGCACCACCACAGTGGAGCTGAAGAGAAATAGTCAAGGTGTTCTTGTAAGTGTAGCATTTCAGCTTTAATTCAATGTGTCTAACAAAGATACTGCATTGACCATTTAGGAATTACAACCATTTTTATACACAGTCCCTCCATTTTCAGAGGCCATAAGTAATTGGACAAACTAAATAGAATGATTATTGTTCATGCAAATCATCACTTTTACAGACAGTTTTCTTTAAATAAGTTAGGAGATGAAATCATGAACATTTAGATGTCACTGAATATGTCTTGAACTTAATATACATCAGTCATTAAGAAATACAAACACCATGGTACTGTCTGGTAAATCTGTCTGGAGTAGGCAGATTGACCGTGCAAGAAGAAAACAAGTGACACCCATGACGACTCTGAAGGAGTTATAGGCTTCTTTGGTTGTGACTGGAGAAACTGTACACTGTGCAACTTTTGTCTGTTCGTTCAATGTGGAGTGGAACAGAAAAAAGATTTTCACAGAAGAAAACGGCTCAGACCTGGGCTCGGGTCTCCCATGCGCCTTCTGGTAAACTGTAGCTGAAATTTCACGTCTTCTATTTAAGAAAATTCTTCTCTGTTGCACTCCGCCGTGAAGCTGTAGAACTGGTGATGGTGATAACTCGTTTGAGTTCAGCTCCATTGTGGTGGTTGTACGGGGGCAAAATTACAAAAACAATCACTGTCCAAATACTTATGCACCTGACGGTACTTGGTGGAAGTAATAGATTTAAGTTTACACCAACAAATCCAAGTGACAAACATAATTCTAAACAGTATCTTCTGATTGATCTAAAGACACAATAAACACAAAGCTTTTTCAAACTAATGTCACTATAGTGAGTAAAACTAAACAAAATGATGCTACATAAATTAACTGAATACAAGCTAATAAAACCCACAGTTGCATGTCGTACCGACAGTAAAACCTTCGGTGATAAAAGTGGCTTTGACCTAATAAAATAGTTTCTTCCTGAATTTACCTTCCACCGCCATGATCTCCCTGCAGCTCCCCGGAGACAAAACACCTTGATTTAATGAGCACCATAAATCTCCCCAAACTTAAAGATCTCACATCTTCACCTTTTTCCAACTCTGCCATTAGCAGAATCATAAAAGAAGCTCAGGGTAATTATAACCAACCGGCATTAGGTCGTCTCACTGCCGAGCTTCTCCTCTTCCAAAGGCCCATCTGGCGCGTACGTGGCGGCAGAGATTTAGCTCCCTCTGACTTCCTGTTCCTCGCATCCCATCCGGCTGTGACTACATTAGCTGAGCTGTCAGTCATCAGTGGACAGGACGGGGGGAGATAACGGGAGACCATCGGCACGGAGGGGGGGCGTGGTCACAGTTTGACGGTCGCTAAAGGTGACTTTGACAGTGGCAGAGTGGAGACACTGATAAATAAGGTCTATCTGAGTCTCTCCATCCTCCACGCTTCTCTGATCATCAGCGTGAAGCCCCAGACACCAGACACGGCTGTCACCATTCGAGAAAACTCCACCAACACACACACTATTTTTTTATTTTTATAGTAGAAAATCGGTTTTCAGCTAAAACCTGTGTGATCCAAGTGGAATGAAATTTGTACAAAGCGCTGCAGTTCTTTGTGACTTAATGACACATATTGAGTCCTGTCTTCTGCGTCTGTGGTGCAGGGTCTAAAATGCACAGTGCAAATCCGTTTGGGGCGTGGCCGAGCGCACGTTGCTATCTTTTGTGTTCAATTCAATTTCCTGTTCCTATGATACGCGACTGCACATCGCTGTCTGCAGAGCGTAGATGTGTGGTGAACTCGTTAAGGCGCGACTGAACGCCGCGCTCTTAAAATACCACAAAAGACTTTGGACCTGCTTTTAGGTGGTCTAAAGTGCAAAATGCTTTCTTGTGATGGACAACAGGAATGTGCCAGCTTTTGCATTTGACCACACCTCATTTTTAGATGAACACACCCATGGGATTCTGAATGTAATTGAGCTCATCTTTGTGTTCATGGGTGTCAGGACAGGTCTGGGAACATGTGCTGGTGCCATGCATTGCCTCATCTACAACACAACGGAACCTGGGTTGTTGCCCTCCAGGACCCAAGGCGGTTCCGTGGTAAGCAAAAGGACCTGGGAGGAGTATGCCAACAAACAGGCAAGCAGACCTGAACTTGGCAAATTTGACCTTGATGGGCAATTCTGGAACCCATCTTCATATGTATCCCAAGTTTGGTGCAAATCAGAGTGTAAAACTTAAATTTTGACCGTTGACACCAATGACCTTGACATCAATGATTGTCCTTTGGCAAATTTGATCTTGCCGGGCAATTCCGGAACCCATGTCCATATGTGTGCCAAATTTGGTGCAAATTGGAATGAGAATCAAAATTTTGACCTCGAACTCCAGTTAACTTGTCCTTTTGCCAAAACAAACCCTTTAAGGGCATTTCTGGGGTCGACTGTCATCCACCTATCAAGTTTGGTGGATATCGGCCAAAGGACCCGGGAGGAGTAGAAAACAGACGGACAAATGTTTCCCAAATGATTAAAGACATGGCGGCAGACGTTGGAGTCTGCAGCAAGCATTTCATGACAGGTATGGTAATATTGTTTGTGTGACTTTTCAGAATTCAGAAGGTGAAAATGGACTTCAAGTCATTCACTGTCTTGTTAGTGTAGGCTTGGCTTAGCTCACTCACTGGACAAATAAAAACATTTCGAGACCAAATATATAAATAGATTGCTGATACAACAATATAAATCTACTTACCAGGAATCTCGATAAGTTAACATTATTATATATATATATATATTATATATATTAATATATTATATATTCCACTTTTGTGCAAGTTTTGTGGTCATCCTTCCAAACATGTTGTGGAAACCAGGCGCTTAGGTGCCTTTGTTGGCGAGGAAAGGTTTACTGACCTTGACTTTGAGGACAATGCTGAGATCTTTGCGGAATCAAGTGACACCCTGACTGCAGCACTTGAGAAGCTGCGTGAGGAATCCGAGTGTCTGGGTTTGCAGTTGTCCTGGATCAAGACTAAGATCCAGGCTTTCAATGACTTCCTGGACTCAACCCACAGAAGTGTGTCTGTATGTGTCGAAGGTGTTGAACTTGAACGTGACATTCATGTCTCTGGGTCCTCAACCTTTGAGATTGGCACACTCTTAGGAAGAGCTTATGGAGTCATGAGATCACTGGACAGAGGTGTTTGGCGATGCTGATATCTTTGCAGGAGAACGAAGGTCCAAGTCTTTAGGGTCCTGGTGCTTCTTGTCTTACTGTATGGTTGTGAGACTTGTACGCAAACCAATGTCGTAAGGTGACGACTCGATGTCTTTGGTACGAGGCCCATTGGGAGTATCTCTGGATACCGCTGTAATGACTTTGTGTCAAACGGACGGTTACTTAGGGAGACTCAAGATGAGGAGCACCACTCTCATTGTGAGGGAACCTCAGCTTGGCCATGTGGTGTTTCTCTGGGCGTGATCCAGCACAAAAGAGCTCAGTGTTGAGAACCCCAGCGGCTGGAGAAGGCCAAGGGGACGCCCGCTTTTCACAAGGCTGCGGCCGGTAGATGGTCACTTTCGAGAAGTGGGGATGGACCAGTTGTCTGCTTGGGTGGTTGCCATCCAGGACCTTCCAAACAGCTGTTGGCTGCTTGTTTGGTGATCACTCCAGTCCAGCAACCTCATCATTGTCCAGGCCATCAGAGTAACTGTGACTCATCCAGAAACTGCTTTTTATCGGCACTTGTTGGCTTATCAAAATCTTCCTGCACGCCGCGTGCTGTGAGGATAAAAGCTGCTGTTTTACTTTCAGCTGGCGTCGTTTCAAAGCACGATTCACTGAAACAAAATTTTGGCTCTGCTGTTGCCAAGTGACGTTGCGCCCTCTTCCAGAATGCAGTGTGATCCTGAAAGGGGCGCTCATTCATGACTGCCCAATTGCTCTTCAAATAAAGGCGCTGCTTTTGCTTTGAAAGCATGAGCGTGCACATACATGCACAAAAGGTGACTGATACGTACGCGTTAGTGAACGCAGCTGTCGGGGCCAAAGGTCTGGAGAAAATGAGCCTGGCTATGTTACCAAATTGACCAATGCAATGTCTCTTGTATCCACAGAGAAAATCTTTTGACTGACCTTTTCAGTGTTGTCATCCAACTAACAAAATAAACAAATAAATAATGAAGCATTTGCATAAATATTGGCCTGCATTTTCAGAATGCTGAGCCACTGGAAGAGAACAAATGTTGCAGGAGCGATTGGCGGGGAAAAACTAGCAGCCTTCCTTCTACATGCTTTTCTTGTGTAGCAAAACAAAACTGCAATCCGGGCCATAGACTGTACCCACTGTGCTTAAACAATGAATGTACTTTTCTGCACAATGATGGTGAACACGACACCATCACACCACTCTAACGGTTTCCTGAACTGTGTTGGACATTGCAGCCAATCAGTACGTGCGCCCAGTGTTGCTCACTGGGCCTGTGACTACGTGCTGAGATTTCATGGGATCAATTCAGTCGGAGATCTGCATCAGCATCCGGCAGAGCAAACAGAACAGAACACACAGGTGTGAGAGGGGTACACACTCCTGATGCTCAAAAGCAAACATCCAGCAAGCCATTTTCTGAATCCGCTTATTCCAGTTAAGGGTCACGGTGGGGGTGGGCACATACCTCTGCCAACAGTCCTGCTTACATTTTCTGTTGGAATTTTAATTTTATCTTTTTTCACTGTACAGTGTGGCACGGTATGTTCAGGAAAACTGCTTCCGTAGGATTTTTGTGCTAAAATTATTATTATTATTTTTTTTGCTGTTTTGGCTTCAATAAGAACCAAAAAGTCAGAAAATGATGGGGTTCAAATTTTCAGACCCCTCCCTCACCCCCAGAATGCACCTTATAGTAATATACTGTAAACCCATGTTACAGTAATCTACTGTGACACTTACAGTGGAACACTGTACAATTCATTCATTCATTCATTTTCTGCCGCTTATCCGGGTCCGATCGTGGTGGCAGCAGACCAAGCAGCTCCGCCCACGCTTCCCTATCCCCGGCCAAGAACTGTAACTCTTCCTGGGGGATCCCGAGGCGTTCCCAAGCCAGCTGGGAAATATAATCTCTCCAGTGTGTCCTGGGTCTTCCCCGGGGCCTCCTCCCAGTTGACGTGCCTGGAAGACCTCCCTAGGGAGACGACCAGGGGTCATCCTCACCAGATGCCCGAACCACCTCAACTGGCTCATTTCGATACGAAGGAGCAGCGGCTCTACTCCAAGTCTCTCCCGGATATTCGAGCTTCTCACCCTGTCCCTGAGTGTGAGCCCAGACACCCGACGGAGAAACCTTGTATCCGCGACCTTGTTCTTTCAGTCATTACCCAAAGCTCATGACCATAACTGAGGATAGCAGCGTAAATTGACTGGTAAATCGAGAGCCTCGCCTTCTGGCTCAGCTCTTTCTTCACCACAACGGTCCGGTACAGTGTCTGAAGAACCTCAGACGCAGCCCCAATCCGTTTGTCGATCTCAGACAGACGGATCGACAGACGGAACACTGTACATATTGCAGCTAAATTTTACAGTGTACAATGAATATTTCTGTTGTGGCTTTTCAACAATAACAACAACAGCAACAACAAAAATCAAAGTAATCTGCAGAAAACACCTTAAATGTAATTCTATTCCTGCTATAATGCATGATCACATAAACTAATCCTCTATTCTCACATGTGATTTTTATTCTTTCGGCTGCTGCTGTTCATTTGGGGTCGCCACAGTGGATCATCCATGTCCACTATGTCCCCGGAGGACACCCACACAGACAAGTGGACAACATGCAAATTTCACGCACAAAGGAACTGGGCATTGGTGGATTGGAACTCAGGTCCTTTTCCTGATTTCTACCAAGCTTTGTATGTCAATGAAGTTTGATGCTAAAATTGCCCTGAAAGAATTCATTTTGGCAAAGGTCAAGGAATTTGTTTTTCAACCTGATTTGGACCAAATGTGGCACACACTTATATGGTTTCCAGAATTGCCCAGGCAAGGTCAGCCAGAGGTCAATCATTTGGATGAAGGTCAAGATCATTGGGATCAAATGTCAGATTGCTGTAGCCTTACTGTCTTTATGCCCATTGGTAATATTACCTGTTTGTGATTAATCACAGCTGGAGGAGGGATCAGGAATGTAAAACAGGAAAGTTTGGGAGTTCTGGAGGCTCTGCCACTTTGAAGTACACCGTCACATTTAAAAGTGTTCAATTTACTTTCTATTACCTTGGAGTTTCACTGAGGTGAGCGTGATAATATTGGACTACATTACAGCTGAGGCAGTAATCCCCTTATCGGCGTGCAGATTGGAATCTGTCATATCAAGGTCAGTTGTGTCAAATCACAGATCCAGGAAGTGTCCAAATTAATATTTCAGCACCAAAGTCAGACTTCCACATGTATTAGCTAATAGTGCTGGAAGCGTGCCCGGGGTCACGGCAGAGCGCTAGCTGCCCGCAGCCTCAGAGGAGCGAGGGAGGTGCTTCAGAGGGAGTGATGGGTCTGGCTAGGTCAGCCTGTCCCTCTCCAACTGGGGCCGCAGCTGGCCCTCCAGAGTCTGTGCTTTTTGCCCATGCATAATTCATCACCTCGGCCCCATCTGCCCTCTCACCCACACTCCCGACTCCACGAGGCTTATCTAATAGGCCCCGCTCCAATAAGAGCCTGCTGCTATGGCGATGGTGTTTTGCGGCTCCGCTCAATCCCAAAGTGTGACAAATGAGACTGGAAATTGGGTAATTTGGTTCAAAGAGAGTTTTGTCTTCATAGCGTTTCCTGGGTTTTAGTCCGCCATCGAAATATCCAGCAGTGTTTTCCAAATCGTAGAATGAGCCCAACCTTGCGAGTCTTTCATGTCATTGAGCTCGAACCTCGGGTCAGTCGTACAGAAGCGGACGACATTTTGACATTTCGGATCAGTTTATTCCGACGTCTACTTCAGTCACGTAATTGACAGATCTCGGTGAGCGTTATTCACCTTTATGGTACCTCCACAGACAAGGTCAAATCTTTCTTAAAGCTGCTGCTGAAGAGCATCAGACTTAATGAATACTTAACGGAGGCCCGTTTAATGAGTGGTTCGTATCCTGAGGCAATGGGGAAAAAATTATGGATTTTACTACGAGTCATTTTTCTCTTTGTGGCCCATGCACAAATTGAATTGTCAGTGCAAAATGCACGTTATTACTGCTGTAGCTGGCAGGTGTGTATGTTGATCAGATTGAAAATGACGGCTTATCATGTAAGGAATAAATTGAAAGTTCACGGCGCCTGCAGAGAAACGAGCTTTGTGTCATTGTGAAGAAGTAACAGTGTAGGACAAAGCATGAAAAAGTGTCCTTTATTTCTACTTGAATTCTAATAATCCATTTGGGAATTTCGTTGATTTTTTTTTTTTTAAATAATAGAATAAAGTATTATCTTAGTATTTTTTGCAGCATCTTTTGTGCGGATGCACACAGAATATTTCCTGACAAATGTTGGCAGAACTTTTTCCCAGGGCCACAGAGCAGTGAATATATTATACGAAGGGCGACTCATTCTGCATCAATATTTGTGCTTTATCTGCCTCTGCATGCTCAGACATCCATTTTGCTGAAATAAATAAATAAAAATCCACTTTGTGCAGGTGGAAACTGAAAAGCTCCAACTTGGTGAAAGTGAGCAAGGTCAAAAACAATTAGGGGTCTTATTTTCCACCCGGTGCAAAGCAGCGCGCGGTGTAAGTGCCATCGCAGGCGTCCCACCAACGCGGGCGTCCCACCATCGCAGGCTTCCCACCAACGCAGGCGTCATTTTTATGCCCAGTGCCCACATTCTTCAATAATCTGTGTGCTGATGGGTGTGTTGGTCTAAAAGTGAGATGTGGTCCCCTGCAAACAGGGGATGTCCCCGGGATGTTTACCGGACATTTGTAACGTCCCAGATTGGTCCCCACCACAACGTTCTCTGCCGGACATTACCGGGACGTCATTGATGTCCGTAGCAAGTTCTCCTTGGGTCCTTGTGCGACGTTCTGAATGAGACGTAAATTGGACCCTCCGGGACCGTTCCCATTTGATCCTCCAAATAACGTTCTCATTAGATACTTCAAAGAACGTCCCATTTTGGTCACGCATAACGTTATAATGGGGACGTTCGTGGGACATTTACTTTTTAAAATTTGTAACAATGTAAGATGGCATAATGCACTCATCGGGATGTATTGATCAGTACATCGACCACAGACCAAACCTGCCGTAGCCTGATAAAAATCAGAGAAAATGTCCTTATTCTCCCCTGCATGTCTTTCAGTGTAATTGTTTTGAATGGTTTTAATTACAGTATACATCCATGTGATGGTGCAGTGGTTAGCATTAATGTCCACCAATCTTGCAATCCCAGTTCGATTCCCGCTCCATACTAACAATATTGCTTTGAATAGAAGAGCCTGTTA
>OMMV01092486.1:2258-13040 GCA_900302635.1 Chatrabus melanurus
TGGGGGGGGGGGGGCCAATGGACTTGATGGCAGCTGATATCTGGGTGCTGAGAGAAAAGGCAAAAAATTATCAGAGGCAAAAAGACAAGAGACACAAATTAGAAATTCTCAGAGGTTTCAGAGGCCAAAGTTCAATTCAATTCAATTCAATTTATTTATATAGTGCCAAATCACAACATAGTCGCCCCAAGGCGCTTCACAAGGTTAAGGTCTAACCTTACCCACCCCTTGAGCAAGCACAATGGCAACAGTGGTATGGAAAAACTCCCTGGATGTTTACTCCTGGAAGTGTACTCCTGAATAGAATGGATAACCTGTTGAAGATGGAGTGGAAAGCCCGGGTAGCTATACTGCAGGTTGATGAGCAACAGGTGTGTCAGCTGTCACGGGTGTTTGCAATCAGCAACTCCACTGACAATGCAATGATGAGAGTGAACAAAAACACAGCGAAACTGAACATACATACAGAAAACAACAAAATTCAGGGATCACAACAGTGACCCACCAGGCTTGTCCAGGTGGGCACGATGAAAGTCCTGTAGAAGAGAGGGATCCAGGATGAGGGAGTGGGACACCCAGGAATGCTCCTCAGGTCCATAACCCTCTCAGTCCTCCAAGTACTGGAGACCCTAACCCTGATGCTGCACGTCCAATAGCTGACGACCAGTGTAAGTTGGAGGGCCTGCAACAAACCAGGAGGGTGGATGGGGGTTGGCTGGAGGGCTCAAGGGGCTGGAGTGGAGTAGCTTCAGGTGCGAAACGTGGAAGGTAGGGTGAATGCTGAGAGATTGGTGCAATTGGACCTTGACCACTGCTGGACTAATCACCCACTCCACTACATACAGCCCCAAATCGTGGGGGACTAACTTGCACACCTTGGCTTTCAGGGGAATGTCCTTGGCTGACAACCTCTCTTCCTGACCAAGCCGATAATGGGGAGCCGGGGTTTGATGCCAGTCTGCATGGTGCTGAGTGTGGGTTCTGGTACAGAGCAGGACGAAATGGGCAGTCCTCAGTACCCTGTGGCAACATTGATTATGGGCCTGTATGGATGGAGCGGAGATGTCCATCTCCTGGGCCGGGGGCAACAGAGGTTGGCACCCAAGGGAACACTCACAGTGACTCATACCAGTGGCAGAGTTCACCTGAGAATTTATGGGCATATTTCACCCAGGGCAAATGGGTTCTCCAAGAAGAAGGATGATTGGCCATGATGCAGTGTGGCACTGACTCAAGTTCTTGGTTGGCCCATTCTGCCTGACCATTCGTTTGGGGGTGGAAGCCAGAAGACAAACTGACCGTGGCCCCCAGCACAGTACAGAAGGCCTTCCAAACCTGTGAAATAAACTGTGGACTCCAATCTGAAACGATGTCCAAGGATATGCCATGAAGCTGGAACAAATGGTGGACTCAGAAATCAGCAGTTTCCTGGGCTGAAGGGAGTTTTGGTATGGCAAGGAAGTGAACAGCATTGGACAAATGGTCAATTATGGTGAGGATAGTTGTGTGTCCTTTTGAAGGTGGAAGTCCAGTAATAAAGTCCAGGCTGATGTGAGACCAGGGGTGACCAGAAGGGCTGGAGTAATCCTGAAGGTTGCCGTACAGGACGTGACAAAGTCTCCTCTGTCATAATCCAGCGTGGGCCACCAGAAATGTCTCTTTACAATATCCAATGTCCGGTTGATGCAGGGTGGCAGGTCAATTTAGAGGAGTGGCAAAACTGTATTTTTATAACCAGGTTGGTATGTAATGGAGAAATTGAAATGTCCAAAAAACAGGGTCCACCTGGCCTGGTGAGTGTTAAGCCGTTTAGTTGATTGGATGCACACCAAGTTTTTATGATCAGTCCAAACAACAAAAGGGATGTCAATACCCTCCAACCAGTGTCTCCATTCCTCCAGTGCTATCTTAACTGCCAGAAGTTCTCTATTGCTTACATCATAATTGCACTCAGCAGGGGTCAGACGACGGGAAAGAAAAGCGCAAGGATGTAGTTTGTATTCTGTATCTAGATGTTGAGATAGGACAGCCCCAATCCCGATGTCAGAGGTATCGACCTCAGCTATAAACTGGTGGTTAGGGTCAAGTTGGATTAGAATGGGGGCTGTCGTGAAAAGATGTTTGAGTTGCCGGAAGGCCTAATCAGCGGCTGAATTCCAGTGAAACAGTGATTTGGAAGATGTTAATTTAGTGAGGGGAGCGGCTACTTGACTGCAATTTTGAATAAAATTGTGGTAAAAGCAACACAGAGGATGCGTTGAAGTTGCTTGACATTAGTAGGTACAGGCCAGTCTATTACTGCACAAATATTTTCTGGATCTGGTTGAATTTGTTCTTTCACGAATATGAAACCAATGAATGGAACAGAAGACTGGTGAAAGGCACATTTTTCGGCTTTGACAAATAAGCAATTCTCCAGAAGGTGTAAAATTTGGCAGACATGGACCGTGTGTTCTCTAAGGGTTGAACTGCTTGGGAGAACTGCGCTAGCTGATCTGAGAGTGCAGAGATTTGAGAACAAAGTTGATTTACTTGAGCTGCCATGGTTGATTGCTGTCAGTGAGTGTTTGGAGCTGCTGTTCATGATGTCCGAGTCGTGTGCCGTGAGAGGTAAGAACATTACGAGCTGCTTCTGCCCCTGCGGAGTCCATGATGGCAAGATTATTCTGTTACGATCTGTAGCAAAAGGAGAGGACTCGGTTGCAAAAGGCAGTGATGAAAAAAGGTAAACTAGTTTATTTACAAGGTGTGGATTGGAATGGTGACGGATGGTGCTAGGGTTGCAGGGTAGATATACCGCAGGTTGATGAGCAACAGGTGTTCCCAGTCAGCAACTCCACTGACAAAGCAATCACAAGAGAGAGAAAAAAAATACAGTGAAAGAGAACATGCATATAGAAAACAACAATAAAGTCCAGGGATCATGACAGGTACCCATTTACAGCTGGGTGCACTGGGACAGAAGAAGTGTCAAAGGACCCAGACAGGTAGCCACACGGGCACATACTTTGAATCCTGGTCTGCAACCTGCTTTGCAAATGTCATGAAAATGTCATTATGGCTCAATGTAGGAAAAAAAATTGAACATGTATTAATTCATGAACGTCGCCCTATAACAATCCAGCTGCCTTTAGTGGTCTGGAGCTGTAAAGGGGCGTCAAGCAACTTTGCAAACAGGGTTGGGTAGTAGAAGGTCCTTTATTGTGATTGTACTTATGAGATTTGTCCTCTGCATTTAACCATCCTAATTATAGTTTGACGCAATCCAACCACTAGGAACAGTGGGCAGCCACAGTCCAGCACCCGGGCACCAACTCCAGCTCCAACTTGGTGAAGGGCAGAGAAAGGAGCAGACCCTAATGTGCATGTTTTTGATAGTGGGAGTAAACTGGAGTGCCTGGAGGAAACACACGCAGACATGAGGAGAACATGCAAACGCCACACAGAAAGGAGCTGGGCATTGGTGGAATCGAACCCCAGACCTTCTTGCTGTGAGGCAAAAGTGCTAACCACTGATCCACCGTGCTGCCCGGACTACAACGGTACTGTTGTACTGTAACAGATTACATGTAATCGGGATTCCAAAAGTAAGTAACCATAATCGGAACAGATTACATTGGAAAAATGTGTAATTGGATTATAGTTACATTGTCAAGGATTACTTGATAACATTTTGATCGTTAAACTATGGTAATTTTAAAATTATGAGATGTTTTTCAATGATCCACTGTTATTGACTCATCAACTAGAAGCGAACTAGAAGCAGCTCTACCCATGTAGCCACTAGAGGTCAATTTTCAACCAATAGCAATACTCAAGCAGCAGCGGTCTGTCCACACCACAAAACAGCTTTCAATTCCTTATAATATTGCCATCACTTTGAGTTTTAAAAGGTGCATCACAAGAACATAAACATTGAGTGCAATATGTGCAATTTCTTTTGAGAAAAAGACTTTATTTTTCGATAACTGAAAGATATTTTTTGAGATACTTTATTTTAATTTATAATTTGTTATAAAATAAAAAGAATATTTCTAGTTGTGTCCATTTTTTAGTATGATGTGCATCATTTTCAGTAATTGATTTTGAAGTAGTCCAAAGATATTCAGATTACATTACTTTTTTGTAATCCAATGGATTATGTTGCTAATTTCAAAAATGGGCATGTAATTTGTTTTCAGTAATTCATTACAGTTCAAAGTAATCTGACCCAACTCTGTTTGCCAGATAGAGTCGACCGTGTGGAACATGAAGGACTGTGATGTAAGCTTGAACATAAGCATGGTCAGTGTTATCACCACAGGAGAAATGTGATCTTTAGTTTGATTTGATTTGACAAACATGACAAACGCGTACTGGCAGACACGGCAGGAGAGCGGAAAGACAGGCCTCAGGGTTTGAGGAGGGTCACGGCTGCTGTAGCTTTGCTGTTAACTCTTCTGCTGCTGTATGACCGAACACTTCCCATATGAACTTCAGACTACAGGCCTACGCTGTAGCAGTGTGTGAAGATAAAGAAAAGCATCCAAAATCCTTCCTTTCCCATTTATGCACCTGACAACCGCATTTTCCTGCAAGTGCGGACTGTTTCAATACCACAGTATTGTGTTTTTCTTCCTTCCAAAATCCTCTTTTCTCATACTTTACTGTGGACTGAAAGGAACCTTCCTGCTGTCACATTGTGAAAGCAGAAAGAGAAACTTGCCGACGGTGGAAGGAAAGCTATCACGGCTAATCTGCTTCAGCTGGTGTGATTTGCACTACATATTTTGAGGTCTAACAGTTTGAAAGCCTCACCCACGATGGAGTGAAAATAATTCTTTTTGGCAGCCGAATGGCAAGGGAATAGAAATTGAGTACAGCTGCAGAATCATGCAGCTAAACTGCATATTTGTTCTACTTCAGCCAGAAAATGGCAAACTTTACTCTTCTCAGAGTTCTGAACTTGCTGCCAGTTTAACATGAACATGAAGTGAAATTCAGAAACATGAATGTAATGTCCCCAGGGTCTTGAGTATTGTTCTCTTAGCAGGGCTGGGACGATACACGATACGTATCACGACACATAAGAAATGTGATTCTTTATGTATTTCAATTTGATATTACGATATATTATGATTTTTGTTTTCTTTTTGCAACAGTAGACCATGGGGAAAAGTTAAATAATACACTTTTAGAGGATGTATGTCATAAATCATAATTACATAAACAATGCACATCACATTTTTGAGTTTGTTTTTTTCTTCAGGAAAACCATACTGTATATTTTGTAATTAAATAATTAAAACACTTTTTGAAGTAAACTGCCTGCCTGCCAATGTATATTTAACTCCAGACTTGGCTGCATGAAAAATGGAAAAATTGTTTATTGGTGCTGGGCATTGTCTACTTAATTTGTATATCACCATGTCTGCCATAAACATAGCAAAACTCTTTTAAAAAAACACAACACAAAGAGAGGGTCAATACAAACACAAGAGTCCATTCAGACTTTTTACTGAACCTGAAAATTAGTCAGAGTTCAATTTAATTTTGTATCCAGACAGATATGACTCATTAACGGCAGTAATTATCACATGCATAGCCATATGCTGTGTGTGTGTGTGTGTTGTTGAATTTATTTATGTTCCAGAAGCATATTGTTTGGAGGTTAAAAAAAAAAAAGATGATCACTCTAGCCAGAGTTAATGGTCGAGAGAGTCTCCTCGCCTCGGTCCACCATACATTTAGTTCATGAACAGGCCACGCACCTCAACCTTTAAACATACAAATTAAGACTCGCTCCCATCCTTAATCTTCACCCAATCTGGCTGCAACTCCTTTAAGTAAATAATCATCAGTGGAAATTTCTTGCAGCCCGCCATTATTTTTTTCTTATGTCTGTTCAAAACGGAAGTGACTTCACCTAATACTCAGATTAGGTCTACAATTCATTGCGCCCTCTGTTGAATGAAAACGATGCTACCTGTCCGTCTCGTTTCAACCAGCAATTGAATTTGAATTGTCTCAATTCTGGACTTTAAAAATCGATTCTCATATCATAAAATGAAATATCATGATATCGTGAGTATTGATATTTTCCCACACCTCTATCTCTTAGGGCGGCACGGTGGCTTAGTGGTTAGCACTGTTGCCTCACAGCGAGAAGGTCCCAGGTTCCAAACTGGTCCTTTCTGTGTGGAGTTAGCATGTTCTCCCCGTGTTTGCGTGGGTTCTGTCCGGGAGCGCCAGCTTCCTCCCACTGCCATAGACATGCAGGTTAGGTGAACTGGTGACTCTAAATTGACCGTAGGTGTGAATGTGTTTGTTTGTCTATATGTGGCCCTGCGATGGACTGGCAGCCTGTCCAGGGTGAACCCCACCTCTCACCCAATGACTGCTGAGATAGGCTCCAGCTCCACTGTGACCCTTAATTGGAATAAGAGGGTTTAAAAAATTAATGAATCGATCCCTTAGGTCAGTGTAATTGTTGCACCGGCGCCACATCTGTCACAGCTGTGTGCTCCGATTTGTTGGCATCAGTTCACCGTCCTTTTTGTGCTTGTAAAGGCATCAGATCTGCCCGCTGCCCCTCCTCGTTCAGAAGTCTTTCTGGTCAGTGAGCTCCAGCACAGATATGAAGAATATCTACTGACGGACTCATGCAGCCGTTTGCCGGCAGCACGAATGAGCTGGCTGTCGGCCTGCTCAGCAAAGATTAGCTTTGACATTTCCTGCCTAAATCAGCACTGATTAAATATTTGCAGGTTCATTTAATATGAATGTAATGTCATGTCCACTCCACAAGGGTAATTGCCATCATTTGGCTAAAAGGTTGCTATGGTGCATCCTATTGTTGTAACGTTTTCTCTTCTTCTGTTTATTAACTCCACCGGCCGACTGAGGAGGGGCAGAGGTTATGTGAGTCTGTTTGTCAAAAAGCCATAATTCTGTAGTGAGACCATCCTTGGGGTAAGAAAGAATGGATTCAATTTTGATTGTGATCCATTGCTCTCAGTATGAGATGACAATCATCACAGATCTGAACTCGTGAAGCTAAGCTTTTTTTAAGTTCATGAGGGCTCAAGAAGGTTTTATCTGACAAAGTATGACTATTATAGTTACAGTTTTAACACAGCTAATTGAAAGATTGTAAAGAAGGATGACTTTTATGTTTAGATTTAAAAGACTTGACAGAATCACAATGTCTTACTTCAGCAGACAAGTTAAACCAAAGAAGAAGGCAGGATGGGAAAGGTTCTTTTTCACTTTGATAAGAAAAGATAAACCTGAATTCTAGAAACAGTATGGTCAAGATAATATATCAGGCTGTACAATTTCTGCCAAAAGTGAAGGGCTGGTCATGCTAGTAACAGGGAGTCAGACGTGAGGCTAATGTCAGAGTATCTAATTCTTTCATTCAAGGGGAGGCTACAGCACAAGAGAAGAAAAGGAAGAACTATACAGGCCCTCAGGCCCATTGGTGCTGGTGCTTGTCCCCAGATACTGAAACATGAAGCGCATGAGAGTCTGACTTCCCCTGGACGGGAAGCCAGTCCATCGAAGGTTATTTTGCCAGCCAAGAACAGTACCTATTTATAGCTGGGTGGACGGCGACAATGTAGTTAAAGTGTCTTGTCCAATGATACAAACAGGTAGCCTAACCAGGAATCAAAGCCAGATCTACATATTGGTAGTCCAACTTCTATCCAACTCCTATCCCACAGATTTCTGCAGGTACATACGGCACACGTCAGGTCAGAAAATAACACACTGCTTTAGTCTAACTGGGATCAAACAAAAGCATGATTCAGATAGTTCGTCATGGTGATTTCACAAATTTTCAACTCAAATGACAAACTGGGGTTAAAAAAAACACAACACAAAGAGAGGGTCAATACAAACACAAGAGTCCATTCAGACTTTTTACTGAACCTGAAAATTAGTCATAGTTCAATTTAATTTTGTACCCAGACAGATATGACTCATTAACGGCAGTAATTATCACATGCATAGCCATATGCTGTGTGTGTGTGTGTTGTTGAATTTATTTATGTTCCAGAAGCATATTGTTTGGAAAAAAAAAGATGATCAATTTGTGTTAAATTTGGTGAAATTATTAGCCGTGGCCTGGAATGCATATCATAATTTTGAAACACATCTGAATAAAGGGGTGGATTCTATAAATTTTTAAAGAGTTTTTTTTTTTTTGCAACCTTGACTAAGGAGGTCATGTTTTCAGTGGTATGTATTGTAGAATCACTCCTTAGTTTTTAGCTGATCTCCAAGGAACTTGGCAGAATGAACTACATTATCAAGAGGAAGAAGCAATTAAAATTTGGTGATGACTGGGATCCAGATGTGGAATCTGAATTATTTTCTTTCTTTAACAAAATGAATGAGTTTTTTTCTCTGACATTTTAATTTCAAAATAGGATCTTGATCAATTATGCATGTCAAATGACAGACTATCAAAAAGCAAAATTTCATGCAGATTTGTTCCACTGAAAAACAATGGTTTGCAAATTTTTTAGGCACCCAGGAATTTTGGTTGAACAGAAAATCTGATTTGAAATGTCCAAATATTGCTACACACCAAAAAATGTGAGATTTTTTTTTCTATTTCATAAAAGAAGCTACTCAATTATTGTTACAAAACTCATTTAATAATAATAAATAAAAATAACTGATTTCCATGTACTTGACAATAGTGTTGCTGACAATCACCCAATGATAAAATATTGTAAAAATCTGGTTAAATACAACCTGGTTTTCCTATAAAATGCAGGAGACCACATAAAACAAGTTATGATGTTTGGGTAATGAAAAAAAAAGTGTATTTTTACAGGTGAAATTCTAACGTGTTGTGTTGACTTGAAGATGCAGGAAAAGTATTTTTCTCATTTTCACCAAGTAAACCCAACATATTCATTCATTCATTCATTTTCTAAACATGCTTATTCCAATTAAGGGTCACAGGGGTGTGGGCTGGAGCCTATCCCAGGAGTCACTGAGTGAGAGGCAGGGTACACCCTGGACAGGCCGGCAGTCTATCGCACGGCCCAAACTATTCACCCACATTTATTCATTTATAATTTGGATTTTATTTCTTACATTTACTTTGGGAAAGTGAGACAATCAGTTTCACAACATTGTGCAATCATGTTCGAATATACAGAGCACATTTTAATTCTTTATATTCAGTTATATTAGATATTAAGCAGCTTGTCATTATTTGTATTTGGCCACTCCTGTAAATTACAATAAAGGTCATCCCAATGCAAAATTCAGAATTGAGCAGCCTTTTTGTAGGCAGACACTCTCTGTTTAATACTGTGAACCAGGATGTTTTGGGTCTTGGCAGGAGTATGTTCTCTAATGAGTTCCCGTGTAGCTTCAGGCGCCATGTGTGCACACAGCTATTAAATATACTCGCTTGTGCATTTTTGCACACGACCTTATGCCCCGAATCCCACCAGGTGGGATTCTGAGGCAGGAGTAAATGTGATATCTGCAGTCTTGCTTTTTTAAAATATGGACCTTTAGGGAACCAAACACACATATGGTTGTATTTCTCCTTTCCAAACCAATATTTCACTTTTAATAAACCAAAAGTGGAGCACTTTAGGAGGTACTGCATCTCAAAATACTGAGACTGGACTGAAAAATCCTGATAGAACGTACAAGTCATCCCTCATTATTGTTTATAAAGCTGTTAATAATGAATGCAAAGATTTATGCAGTGTAACGGTATTTATCTGAATCCCTGTGGATTAGATGTGGTTCATGAGAATGTAATAATTGTTAAATGCTTTCCATATAAAATAACACGCACATGCAAATGCACCTTAAGACATTTCAGTTGCATATATTGCAACAATTACACGCAGACATATAGCTGACAAATGAGACTAATTTACCTAATGTGATTTACTTTGCTTTCACCCATGCATTATCTTCAACACAGTTTATCACTTGTTTTATTTAGTGCTTGTTATTTTAAAGCTTTGTTTGGCCTGACTAAGTAGGACACACGGACAAAGTAAGACAGCACCACTCGTCATTGTGCTGAGAAGCTGCATAAGCACAATATGAGACATTTCTACCAGACATAAGGGGTCCACAGGTTTCATGTGACAAGTACTCTGCAGACTTGTTCTGGGGCAGACAGGGGGCCACGAGGGCGAGCGTCCCCTCCAATGTTGTGGAAAATTCTGTGACCCTGAGGAGTATTGCATTACAACTCCCAAATGTGCCCCTTCAGACTCGTCCCAGAACAGAGACGCCTTTGAAAGGGGCTGCAGAAGGAAAATCTGGAAGGTAGGCCTCAAGCCTTCCAGAAAAAATGTAGCAAAATCTAAAAAAACAAAAAAAAACAAGCAGAATTGTGCATTTATTAATATTCTAATTTGTTCTGAATCCATCTGTAGTCAATGAAAGTTAGCTGAGCATGTTTCTTGCTTCACAATAATTTAATATATTCACTTTAGATAACCTTGAAGAGTAGTTTTTAATTTAATCTCCTCACACTAATAAATAGAAGAGCACATGGAAAGTACAGATCTCTGCCAAGGCCAATAGTTCTTGGCAGAGATCTTTATAGCCCTGTCCGTTACCATGCAATAACTTAATTAAGAACACTCCTCTCCCCCCCAAACATATTTTCTTCCACTGGATGCAAACTTTTATCTGGATTGGTACTAAATTGTACACATTCATACATTCATACAGATACTGTCACTATAACTATGCCTGAAGGTTTTCATAAAGATCCTTGTAATATTACCTGAGAAATTAATGAAA
>OMMV01092744.1:1789-14514 GCA_900302635.1 Chatrabus melanurus
CCACCATTCACAGAATATCCTCATTCCCCCGCTGCATCTCACCCCACAGCATATCATAAATGAATTAGACAAATCATCACAAAAAGATTGCCAATTGCTTTGATTTCTTTTCTTGTACTTAACTGAGTACTCATCTCCTGCTGTCACATACAGTCCAGGCAGCACATTTATTTTAACAGTGAGCCATGTGCCACCGATGAGAAACAACATGCCACATGTAGCTCATTCCAGCCTCCAAAGCACAGGTTCATCAAGCTCCATCTGAAACCCCTGCATAAATACAGTCAGGTCCATAAGTATTTGGATGGTGATCATTTTTGTAATTTTGTCTCTGTACACCACCACAATGAAGTTAACATGAAACCATCAAGATGTGCTTGCAGTGTCGACTTTCTGCTTTAATTCAAGGGATTTTTAACAAAAAAATCTCAATCATTTAAGAAATACAGCCAATTTATTTATTTATTTATTTTTAAACACAGTCCCTCCATTTTCAGAAGTCATAAGTACCGTAATTGGACAAGTTAAATATGATGATTATTGTTCATATAGAAAAAGTTAGGACAATATGGCAAATGCAATTTTTTAAAAAATGCAGTGATCCTTACATTTACTTTTATTTCTATTTCATTGCAGACAGTATGATACGAAGATATTTCATGTTTTGTGTGGTCAACTTCAATTCATTTGTTAATCTGCATCCATTCCTTTAAGGCCTGCAACACAATCCAAAAGAATTGAGATGGGGTCCAATTATTCTAAATATAAGGATTAAATCATCGATTTTACAGCCAGTTTTCTTGAGACAAATCTGGGGATGGATACATGAATGTTTTCAAGTCACTGAATATGCCTTGGACTTCATTTACATCAATCATTAAGAAATACAAACAGTATGGTACTGTATTGGTAAATCTGTCTGGAGGAGGCAGTTCTCTAAAACTGAGTGACTGCAAGGATACTAGTGAGGGAAGCCACCAAGACACCCATGACACCTTTGAAGGAGTTATAGGCCCCTGCAGCTGGGATTGGAGAAACTGTGCACAGTGCAACTTTCATCTGCTGCACCACCAGTTGTACAGCTTCATGATGGAGTGGAACAGAAGAAAATTTTCAAACAAGAATACAGATCAAATCTATAGGCTCCAGTCTCCCATGTGCCTTCTGGCAAACTGTAGCGGAAATTTCACACCTTATTTTTAAGAAATCCTTCCCTGTTCCACTCTACCATGAAGCTGTTTCACTGGTGATGCAACAGACAAAAGTTGCACTCTGCACAGATTCTCCAGTCACAGCCACAGAAGCCTATTGAGTCTTGTCACAGGTGTCTTGGTGGTTTCCCTCACAAGTCTTCTTGTATGGATTTTCAGTTTTTGAGAACTGCCTACTCCAAATTGAACATACAGTTCCACACTGTTTTTATTTCTTAGTGACAAAAAAAAGAAAAAAGAATGACAGGCATTTCAAGTGTGTTGTTAGTGGTGGAACATATTAGAAAGCGTGCTTTATGTTTATCTATAAAATATGAGGGAGTGCTCTTTATACCGTACATACAGTGTCAGTTAAACAAGGAGCATTCCTTATTCAACAGACAACACACAGCCACCGAGGAAAGGGCTGTTGCACATCAATAGTTAAAAAGCTGAAAGATTGTTGAGGTTTCACACATCTAATATCGGAGGTCCTTGTGACCAGGAGGATGACGACCCACTGCTCGCCATTGTAATTTTTGTCCAGCATGGCTTTGAAGAAGAAAAGGTCTGTCATTGTTCCAGCAACAGCAATATTTTCATTAATGATGACAAAGATGAGGACTTGGGCGACTCTCTGGAGGATTTCGACCATCTTAAAGAGATTTCCAGTCAGATCTTTTACTAGCTGGTGGTGGATGTGAAAGTGTATTGATGTAAACTGTGGAACTCCAGTTGCCATAAAGTTTCAAGCCGGAGACACTCAACAAGACGTAATGAAAAGAATCCACAAGCTTGACTGAGACAAATATAATTAGTTTTTATGAGTGCTTCCCATGTGAAGGAGATGTTTTTATGTGGTGTTTTGAATTGGTGAATAAGACTCTTTTGGGCTTCATGAATAAGAAATCCCACCTCAGCCTGGAGGAAAAACAGCAGATCTTGAAACAGCTGCTGCTGGCTTTACACACTCTTAGAGAACAGTAGCATGATTCAGGGATGTTAAAATGGACAATGTTATGCTGGTAAACCACCAAGAACATCCATTCAGGTTCAAGCTAAATGACACTGGCCTTGACTTTCCTGCACTGGCAGTAAAAGTTGCCTGGAAGTGTCAGCCTCAAAGTTTGAGGTCTCCAGAGGTGATTTTGTGCCTCCAATTTACAGAGGCCATTGTGGTCTCTAGGATTGTTAACAACACGCATGCACCCTGTCCATTATGTATATGATCTGTTACAGCTCATCATAGACACTCAAGGTGAGCCACTAGCAGACCTTCTTAAAAATGGAAAATATGCCAAGATGTTCTTCACCCACCATGGGTATGTCTGGAGGTTGAAGTCTCCACAAATGGAGGAAAAAAATCTGGCAAGGAGGCGGCACAGTGGATGAGTGGTTAGCACTGCTGCCTCACAGCAAGAAGGTCCCAGGTTAGCATCTGTCCTGGTCGTTTCTGTGTGGCACTTGCATATTCTCCCCGTGTTTGCGTGGGTTCCCTTCGGGTACTCTGGCTTCTTCCCACCTCCAAAGACATGCAGCTTTAGTGAATCGGAGTGATGCAATAGAAAAACGTTGCACTTTGCACAGTTCCCCCAGTCACAGCCACAGAAGCCTATAACTCCATAATTGTTATGGGTGTCTTGGTGGCTTCCCTCACCAATATCTTTCTTCCAGAGTCACTCTGCTTACTCCAGACAGATTTTCCATACAGTACCATGCTGTTTGTGTTTCTTAATGATTGATGTAAATTAAGTCCAAGACATGTTCGAGGACTTGGAAATGTTCATGTGTCCATCCTGACTTGTCTAAAGAAAACTGGCTGAAAACGTTGTGATTTGTATTAACAATAATAGTTATATTTAGTTTGTTCAATTACTTATGGCCTCTGAAGGGACTATGTAAAAAATGTCTGTAATTCCTAAATGTTAATACAATATTTTTGTTGAACCCTTTGAACTAAAGCTGAAAGTCTACACTTCAATCATATCTTGATTGTTTCATTTTGACTCCATTATGGTGGTGTACAGTCACAAAATTACAAAAATTGTCACTGTCCAATTACTTATGAACCTAACTTTCCAAGGGGAGTCGTAGACTCTCATCCGCTTCACGCTACGGACTCCGGAGATAAGCACTGGCATCAATGGGCCTCAGGGCCTATATACAGTAGTGGTCAGAAGTTTGCATACACTCATCATGGGCATGAATGTCATGGTAATTTTGGACTTTTAATGATTTCTTTGAACTGTTCTTTTGCCAGGGTGGAATGATTGTACAGCATACATCATCAATGACTTTAAAAAACAAGAATTGGGTGCACAAGTTAGAATTTATTTTGGATTTTCTCTAATCCACAGAGGGTCAAACTTATACATACAGGCTCAAATATATACATACATTCATTTAAATCTTTTCATAAGTGGTGCTGAAGGTTCTACAATGTCTTTTAACATGACAAGGCCTATTAACTCCTCATTAGTGAATGATTGACTACAACTGGTAGTTTCTCTTTGCCTGCATTAAAAGGACGTGTTTGACAGCACTCGTTGGACTGACCAATGGCAAAGTCCAATGAAAGTGGATACAATGATACGAGTGGGGCATCTGGACTGCCTTCCTTAACCTGCTGTCACTACAACCAACCCTCTGTTTTATTTATTTTTGCTTTTGGATGCCCCCAGTTGCTCAGAGTCACCACAGAGGATCCAAGAGATGTCCGCAATGGGATTTGGCACAAGTTTTACACCTGATGCCCTTCCTGAGGCAACTCCAGTTCTACATGGTGTTCGCAAGCGGTTTCCCAGCCAAGTATTACTTTGGACTTACTCTGCTTAACTTCAGAGATCTGATGGGTTCAGGTGTGCACATAGTGGCATGGCTGCACCTCAACCCAGCCTCTGATATAAAAAAAAAGATGGATGGATGGTTTTTTAAATTGGGTCATATTTTTTAGTATTTTTTTCTGTGTAAAATCCTGTTTATTATTTATTTATTTTTTACATTTCAGTCAGTATTAGTTTCTTTTTTGTAGTTATTTCCCTAAGTTTTTGTCCTGCCCATTTTTCATACAGTGCTGGGGCCTCATTTATAAATTTGGTGTATGCACAAAAACCATGTGTACACCTTTTCTCCACACATGAACTGGTATTTATGAAGGAAGAACATGCGGTGAGAATGTCTGTAGCTCATTCATACTTCAGACCACGTGTACACACATTTTTCTCACAGCCACGCAGTAAGACTGGAAGCAACACGGCCCTAAAGACTTGGAATCAATCAAAATCTCATTACAGTATGTTTACAGTGTTTTTTTTAAGAGCATCATTCTCATCTTTACAGCTACACCATTGGCATTAATGTTAGTATTCCCAGCAGGTGGAGAAACTATCACACACTTCTGTCCAGCAACCTCAAGACTTCACAAACTTTTCCCATGCGCTACTCAGTCTCAACGGCCAACATCCCAAAGACATAAATGTTACACCTGAGATAAGTGAATCTTTCAACAAGTTCGACACTTTCACCACCAACAGATGCACTTCTGATGACTGAGTCCATGAAGTCATCAAAAGTCTGGAACTTCTTGATCCAGTGCAACTGCAAACAAACCCAGAAACTCCGTCTCCTCACTCAGCATGTCAAGTGCCGTAAGGGCATCCACTGATTCCACAAAGATCACAGCATTGTCCGCAAAATCAAAGTCAGACAACCTTTCCTCACCCACGAAGGTACCCAAGTTACTGGGCACCATGACACCACCCAACATCCAGTCCCTGCAAGCACTGAACAGAGGAAGAGCCAGAACACATCCCTGACAAATGTCAAAATTAGAGAAGAAGTTAGAGACTCTGCCTCCACTCTGCACAGCACTCACAGTAGCTGTGCATGACCTCGAACTTACGGGATATCCCACATCTGCTCATGATGTCCCACAGAGAAGGCCATTCAACTAAATCAACATTGGCTGCAAAGAAGCACTGCTGATATTCACGCTTGCATTCAATGAGTCCTTGCAAATATAGGATGCGGTTGAGGATGCGGTTTGGGCATAAATCAAGATTGCGCCTGTTGCTGAATGGGAAGGTCCTGGGACTGACTCCTGTTTAGAATGGTTCTGTTCCGCGTTGCAGTGACTAGAACCGACATGATGTGTGTCAGATGTCAAATGTACTCGGCGTGAGATGAGATCCGTGTTGAGTGACACATTCAAACAGTAATCGATGTAGAGGAGACCTGGGCGTGACAGGTTCCTTGATACATGTTGACCCTTACAGATCATCCTCCAACTTCTGTAACCATTTTAGTCTGAAAGACTTACAATGAGAGCCATGTTTAAAAAAAAGAAAGGAATGAAACAAGTCAGGTGTTAGTAATCAAGACCTCCTGCTGTTATGTTCCCCAATAGCAAAATCAAGGTCCTCTACAATTTTATTCTGTTTGGCCTGAAAACAGTAACCTGGGAGCACGTTTCAAAAACTGCTTGTGGGTCTTCTTATTGTCCACTAGGATGCACTGTTGTACCCTGTAATGTATTGTGGTGCCTTGATCCTCTCTTGCTGAACACACCCATTATTTTCATGCGTGTAGTCTCTATGGTTGTTAGAAATATGGGAGTGGTGTTGTCAGTATTTGTATAATTTGTGCCACTGAATCTTTAATTTGAACTGATAGCATTTATCGTTTAATTCGACAGCATGTATACCAGGTGACAGGCAGTAATATCTTCTTTCCGTGGATTTCACATCTGGGGAAAACACTAACTGGGGCGGATCACAGTCCATGCATGAGTATACGAGGAGCCGGCACATGTGTGTAGCAGCTTCACCCACACATTATTCTTCTTTTGTCACAAAGGTTTGATACCTGAATTAAAAACTTGGTTTATGATTGTGGCGTAACAGAATTTTCAGGACATAATTGCTGAACTCTGTTGCCTTTTCATTTGATTAGTTTTATGGGATGAACATTTTTTTTTTTGTTGCCACGGTCAATAAATTAGCACAGAATGGCTATGAAATACCCACCATTAATAACCTTGGGCATTTTACACTGAAACCTGAGAACCTAATTGTCTACATCTGCACAAACACAAAAATAATTCATCCTTTGTTTTCAATTTTCACTTACCTACTTCACTTTTTGCACATCATGATGAATAATTTTCAATGGCACAGTCTTCATCAATGAACTCTCGAAATTGCTGCCTTTCAGGATATTGCACACATGAGAAATTTACAGTAATTACAGCAGTGTTTTAACATTTTCAGTAATGTTTTAGGGTTTATTTTATCCCAATGTGTGTCAAACTGTCCTGAAGTACCCCCAATGTATCAGAGCAACTATGATTTAAGGTCAGGTCAGGTCTGGGAGCATGAGCTGGGGCCATGCATTGCCGTGATCCTCTGAAGAGATCATTGGGTACTTTGGGTACTTTGGTACTAGATGTCTAGTACCAAAGACATCTAGTTTGTCACCTTAGGAGGTCACTGGTTTGCGTCCAAATCTTACAACCATACAATAAGACAGGAAGCACCAGGACCCGAAAGACTTGGACCTTCAATCTCCTGCAAAAATATTGGCATCACCAAACACCTCTGTCCATGTATCTCAGCAAATGTGATTTCCAGATCGTGTTAAAATAATTTCAAGCAGGATTTATATAATTGTATATCATGAAAACAACCATTTTATTCAAGGAACCAAAAATAGTGTTCCACATTTCCAGCTAGGATTTCATAAGTTAATATATTTTATAAACATTTGTTAATTATTAGCAACAAAACGGATGCGCTTTTGTTCACAATATGTTTATATTTATTTTTTAAAACTTCTCACATCCAGTGGGGATAATCCACATAGCCCAGTGGGTACACATACCCTTCATTGGGAAAAGCTGAATTGCACCACTGAACTCTGACATAGACAAACACTTGCGCTGGTTTTCAATTATCAGGCATTGATTCAGCAATAAAGGAATAAAAGTCATGACCACATTTCTCTACCCTATTGATGAGGGGCTGTTTCCTGCTTGGTATTGGAAGGTACACTACCATTGGGACCATAAGTATTTGGACAGTGACACACATTTTTGTAATGTTGCCTCCATACACCCCCACGATGTTGAAATGAAGCTGTCAAGAAGTGCTTGTAGTGCAGACTTTTAGCTTTAATTCAAGGTGTTTTCAAAAATATCACATTAATCATTTCGGAATTAAAGCCATTTTTGTATCAAACGAGTGGTTAGTTAGGGAAACTCAGATGAAGAGTCTCACTTGCATTGTGAGGGAGTGTCAGCTTCGACATTTTGGCCATGTGACACGTTTCTCTATGCATGATCCAGCGCATAGGTGCCTGAGTGTTGAGGACCCCAGTGGCTGGAGAAGGCCAAGGGGTGCCCACATTTCACCTAACTGCAGCAGATAGGTTGTTACTTTCGAAAGGTGGAGATGGACCCGTTGTCTGCCTGGGTGGTTGGCATCCAGGAGCCAGGGTGGTTCCGTGGTGTTGTGGATGCGGCGAGGCGCGGCAACAGAGCATGCTCCCAGACTTGACTTGACTTGCCATTTTTGTACATAGCCACTCCATTTTCAGAGCCAGTATTTGGACAAACTACATATTAGGATTATTGTTCATACAATAATCACTTTTCCAGCCAGTTTTCTTTAGACAAGTCAGGCGATGGACACGTGAACATTTCCAAGTCACTGAATGTTTTGGACTTCATTTACATCATTGTTTATGTCTGTGTGGACTATTATGTTATACGGTGTGTGTTAGAAATAGTACTGCACATCTTGGAGTAATGGGGAAACGCAATTTCGATCCTCTGTATAATTACTTGCACTAATTATATGGTCTGATTGACAATAAAGTTCACTTTGACTTTGACTTGACTTTGATCAATCATTAAGAAATACAAACAGTATGGTAAATCTGTATGGAGTAGGCAGTTCCATAGTCTGTATATATACTGGATAAACCCTCCGTGCTGTCACCCATAGGTTTTCGGAAACCTATGGGTGGGTTTAAAGCTCAAAGGGAGTGGCTCCAGATGTTGCCATCTTGTACATGCCTGACTCTACCTAACTCCCGGCCAACGCATACATGCGTAAAGAGGTGGAGCATGGGGATGACCGGTGTGACCTGGGTGAGATGCATGAAGCATGAACAAGCCCACTTATCTCGCCATTTCTGTCATTTTTACGGATTGGGCACACTTGTCAGTAAATATTCCAGTGCCTTTTGCCTTCTGTAAAACAATCCATAGAAATGACCTCAGGTTATATTAATCCCATGTGAACACATGCGTCACTAATAGCCTGTGGAATAGGAGTTTTACATCATTTATCTCAAGTATGCGGTGCGTAAAGACACATTTGGGAGACCATCATTCCACCAGCAGCAGAGATTTGACATTCACACTTTGAGTTTTATTTACATAGAATTTCTGAATCAATTTGTTTGCACATATTACGGCAAAAGTAAAGTGAAATTGTGTGATCATGTTCATGTCAGCTCCTCAGTTCTGTGTGTTCCCTCACTGTGTCTTCGGAAAACCCGCTTTGGCAGGTACACAGCGTGGACTGTGACGAGCGCAGCTCTGTGTGCAGACAAGAAAAAATAAATAACACATTAAATACAAAGTGGGATGGGACACTTTTTGTTTTGTGCCTGTATGAGGGGTGTTCAGACCATCTGCTCTTCACACGGAGCACACACTGCTGTGCACCTCTGCACAGAACACATACAGTCAAAAGAAAAAAAAGAAAAAAAAGTGAAGCCGACAGACAACTTAAAGGTACACGATAGAAAGACTTTAGAGATAAATCCAGTCTTTCCCAGAGCTGAGACCAAAGAAAAAGTACAGAAGCCTGGTATTTTTTTCTTTTCTTTTTTGAGGAGTGACAGCCTTGCATCTGGCCTGTTTATTGAGTAGCCACTCCCATCTCTGTCTCGTGGTATTCGGTCATCATAAATATTACATTTCTCCGCCTCCCCATATAAAACTAATTTCCTCAGAATAGGGCTAAACTCAGTAATCTTTCAATGATCTACTCCATTATTGTGGTGTGTGTGGGAGAGCGTCCTTTCTCGAAACAAAAGTCACGTTGTGTTGATGTAGACTTGCTCGGGCCCAAACATGTAGTGCAATGTGAGCGCAGGTCAGCGGGGGAGTGGTTGTGCTCAGGCATAGTCCAAGGCAACCGGGGCTAGTGTGAGTACGCCCTAAAAGCTACAACTGGCATATTGCCTCTATAACCATGGCACTATCACCATAGCTAACCTCACCAAGCTATCAATACCTGCTAATTAGCACTAATGGTGCTAACATGCAAATTAAATAGTACAAAATTTTCACTCAGTGTAAATACTAGAGTACAGATTCCTTAGAAGGCTCGTTAGTACAATTAACCACACAGTAAGCCATATTATCTCAGATATTTGAAATAAGATGCTTAGAAAGGACAAACACAGTTGAGTCCATAGGAGCTAGCTGATTCTGCTAGCGGGGCCCTGGACCTGGCACACTAGCTGTCACTTAAAGTGACCACACCCCTAATTATTCATAACTTTATTCTCCACCGGGAGCATCCGGGTCACACAGGTGCATCATGGGAGTGCACAGCTTGGCAACCAGAGCTGAAAACAAACGCCTAGTAACCATTGAAGAGAATGCATGCTCGCTTATGACTTTCTGTAGTATTTGTCCAAAATGCCTAAAAGTTGTATTGCATATGGATGCAACAACCATGATATGGTGGTAGTTGATGCAAATCATCAAAGTAATTCTTTCAATTCCCCAAGAGGAATTTGGAGCCAGAGTGCAGGGATTTGTGGCTAGCAAACCTCCACAGAGAGGAAGATGGGACACTCTTCAGTCCCTCCAAGCACCGAGTTATCTGCTCAGACCACTTTATTACTGGTGAAAAAACTTTTTGTCTATATAATCATATTCTATGGTGTGATGTTGCTTTCATGTGTGATTTTTGTTGTTTGAATGTTGATTATTTTGACTGAAAAATGTTGATCAATATTGTTTGAGTATGAGCGATTATAAGTAATATAATATATGAAGAGCTCTTTTCCAAAACGCGATAAACGGCAAATTAAAAAAAAAAAAAAACAAGCTTGTGATGCCATTCTATGGTTTACTGATCCTATTCACTGCCCCATCAATGTTTTATGCCAAACCGTGACATACACGTGTTTAAAATGTACTGCAAATTACAGATTCTTTCCAAACCGCGACAAGCGCCACGCCTGTTTTTTTTTGGCTGAATGCGATATCTCCTCTCCACCAATCAGCTCCACGCGTAAGTCTCCTTTCCTTTCAAAAGTAACTTGCTTTAATAACTGTCACAGAAATATCTAAAATGTGGGGGTTTGTGTGTAAACTAGCGGACGTTTTACGCTGAAACGCTCTGCTTTAACGAGCGTTAATTAAACCCACACCGACCTCTTAAAGGTGTAAAAATACTTAAACATCTCTCTGTCAGTAGCAGGTGCCTGTTTGTTTTCAGCGCTTGCTGTGCAGGTCACGTGACTGATGACGTCACCTCGCTCCAGAGAATAGGATAAAATAACTGAAACTGATGAGTTATTTAAAAATTCACCCCCGTACAGTTGTAGTAGGGGAAGCTAGCTATAGAGACCAAAACCATTTTTTTGTACCAGGCTGTAAACATGTTTATTTCTGCTGTTAAGTTGGACATTTTAATATGGGCTTCTAGGGGGATTGAGCCAGCCTCAAGTGGCCATTCATCTGGTTTCTGGCATCGGTGCAATCTCCATGTAATTGACAGTAAAATGGGCCAAACCTAAGAGTTCAGCGACTTTAAAGGTGTCATACACTGTTTCAGCAAGCCAGTGTATGTCACCAGGTGCATTAAAAATAGGCAGTAAAGTTTGTATCCACAAATACTGCACAGACATCCTAAAAATACCCATTTAAACTCTCTAAAAGACAACCTGTTTCTGGGCCTGCTGCTTTAAATGGAAAGGATCTCCTGCTCAGCTGAGTCATCTTTGTGACTGTCCACAAGATGAAAATGTACATCAGGTGGCTTAAATTCATTTTTTTTTGCAGAAAACATCCCCTCTGTTATCAGCAAGTGCTTCTTTGGTCATCACATTTTGTAGCAGGCTCTGTACTTAAGCCTCAGGATGCTACAGGATTTTCATCAAAATTTCTTCCACAGCACAGATAAGTTCTAACAATTCGTGATGGTGCTGCAGTTCAAACAGCAAAGTGAATTGCAATCATAAATTTATTTCGGTAGTGTATAATTTGTTCATTTAATGGTAATGTGGGGTTGAAGACTGTTTGCAGCCACATTTGCATGCATCCAGTTCTGTTTTTTGTTGTTGTTGTTGTTTTTAATTTGGTGTCTCACTGGGTTGAAGTGAAGAACCTGCTGATGTGAACTCCAGAGGTGCAGTAGTTTCTTGAATGGATAAGGAGGAAATCAGAGCTTGGAGACCAGACTGGATGTTCCTGAGACAAATACAGCGACGGATCGATCTATTATTTGTTATTATTACGACACATGAGTCCATTATATTAACAAAACTTGTTGAAAATATTGTTCCTGGCCTGGAGTAGAAAGCATTCACTT
This sequence comes from Chatrabus melanurus, assembly GCA_900302635.1. Taxonomy (NCBI): domain Eukaryota; kingdom Metazoa; phylum Chordata; class Actinopteri; order Batrachoidiformes; family Batrachoididae; genus Chatrabus; species Chatrabus melanurus. The sequence continues at coordinate 13,596 of OMMV01092744.1, forward strand.
ACCCAAAGCTTGATATGCCAGTTTGTGACACACCCAGTTTACTGTATATTTGAATATCAATTTCTAAGGGTGGTCTCCCATTGCCAATTTTTGGCCCCAATTTCTGTCCAGATTTCAAAATTGAGGAAATCAGGCCCGTTTTTGTAATATAGTAGGCAAAATTTGTATTACCATAAACCGGAGTGACAAGGGACAGCGGGGTGACAAGGGACAAAAGTGAAAACAGTTTTCTTTTGCCCTTAAACCAGTGAATTTACAAAGAAAATTGTGAAACATTGTATTACTTTTCTTGGGAAAAAAAATGACTAAAGTTTAGTTAGCAAACATCTCATTGGTTTAAGGGCAAAAAAATAGTTTTCAATTTTTGTCTCTTGTCACCCCGTTTTACAGAACTACCATTTTATATCCGCTTACATACAAGTGTAACCGAATATTACCGAATACACCCGAGTATGTACGATTCCCTCCACTTGCCCCAAGTGGAGGAGTTCAAGTATCTAGGGGTCTTGTTCACGAGTGAGGGTAAGATGGAGCGTGAGTTCGACAGACGGATTGGGGCTGTGTCTGAGGTCCTGCGGACGCTGTACTGTACCGTTGTGGTGAAGAAAGAGCTGAGCCAGAAGGCGAGGCTCTCGATTTACCAGTCGATTTACACTCCTATCCTCACCTATGGTCATGAGCTTTGGGTAATGACTGAAAAAACAAGGTCGCAGATACAAGTGGCGGAAATGAGGTTTCTCCGTTGAGTTTCTGGGCTTACACTCAGGGACAGGGTGAGAAGCTCAAATATCTGGGAGGGACTCTGAGTAGATCCGCTGCTTCTTCATATTGAAAGGAGCCAGTTGAAGTGGTTCGGGCATCTGGTGAGGATGCCCCCTGGTCGTCTGCCTCGGGAGGTCTTCCAGGCGCGTCCAACTGG
>OMMV01092766.1:1339-11736 GCA_900302635.1 Chatrabus melanurus
CGGGCGGGTAGTAGGTTCCTAACCAGCGTTAGTACATACTAAGGATTTGGATACAGGAATGATCAGCATCTTTAAATGCCACAAAGCCAAGTGGATGGATTATATTTGCAAAGGTGAAGTGCTCACTAACCCGGATTAAAAAAAAAAATTTAAAAAAAAAAAAAAAAAAAAAAAAAATTTGGGGGGAAAAAATAAAATACAGAAAAATTCAGCCATAGTTGTAAAAATTATGAAACATGGTACCCGGTAGTTAAAATTAAAATAAAACTACAGATTTGTGTTGTCGTTAAGCCCGTGTTTGGATAAGCCTAGTGCGTATGGCCTGTGCGCACATTTTATTTTATTTTTTCAGTTACATCCGGGGATAGTGGGGGTCGCCAGTCTCTGGCACCGTTATTTTGGGGGTCGCGGGTTGAAAAGTTTGGGAACCCCTGGCTTAGACTATAGATTTTTAAAATTTTCTTGTGGGCGGGGGCACACCCAACCAAGTTACAACTCCCACCCCTTCAGCTGAAGCTAGATCCGCCCCTGTAGAAACTACCCTGCTGAAGGGGAAGACAGGGCACCAAGGGTACAAAAATTTCCTCAGGTGTTTTAGGGTATGCTTATTAATTAATACTGAGACAAACCTTTGAAATGTATCCCTCCTATCCTTTAATAACAAATTATACTGACACAAATTTAACCTAATATTTAAGTCAACAAAATAATTTTGGAAAAAAATGCCCATGGTATTCCATTGGTCTGGGACAATATGGGCACATGTATCGTAATGACAACAACCGAGTGAAATGCACAGTCCAATCAATTTACATTGCACCTCTGTGGCCCTTAATAAAGGAATCAAGCAGAAACATCTCTGTTGAATTTTGTCGACTCAATATATTGACAAATCTGTCCAAGATCAGACTAAGGAGATGAGAATTATATCCACAGCTTTAAGGCCAATAACCCTGTCACATTCATTCTTCGTCCCTGCTTTGCAGTGCAATATAAAGAACCTGCCAAATCAGTCAGTATTTGATATTAGAGCTGCAACAAATAATCGATTAATTGATTGTTCTTGGCCGAGCATAGGGAAGTGTGGGCGGAGCTGCTTGGACTGCTGCCACCGCGACTCGGACCCGGATAAGCGGTAGAAAATGAAAAATGAATGAATGATTGTTCAATTAATTATGAAGTTATTGCCAACTATTTGGGTTATCGATGAATCATTTTGAGTCCTTTTTAAAATGTTCAAATTCTATGATTTTAGCTTTTTAAATGTGAATATTTTCTGGTTCATTTACTCTCTCTGACAGTAAACTGAATATCTTTTGTGGACAACACAAGACATTTGAAGACATCATCTTGGACTTTGAGAAATACTGGTCGATATTTTTCACCATTTTTTTTGACATTTTATGGCTAAAACAACTAATGGATTAATCTAGAAAATAATCAACAGAATAACTGATAATGAAAATAAGTGTTAGTTGCAGGCCTATAAAATATGTAAGGATTTTTTTGTTTGTTTTTGAGTCTCAGGAAGAGGCAAAGCTGTGTGCAAGAATTTCTTCCACATTTTTTTTTTCATGAATGCCTTTTTAATTTTGGGCACTTTATATGCTGAGATTTTTAAAAATTTGTAAAATAATACTTTTTATGACAAAATATTCAAAGGCAAGGTTGAAAATTATTGGTAGAATTTATGGTAGTGATTTACTGGTAAATTAATCAAACCTTACATTAACCTAATCCAAAAATGATCACTCGACTAGTAAATAAAAATTGTTAAATTCATTGATTAATCAAAAAAATGTCAAAAGATTAAACGATTACAAAAACAATCAGTCGTTGCAGCCCGTCTTGATATGCTACTTTTTTCCTTTTCCTGAAATTAAGAAATAGGATAATTTCTGTTCAGATAATTACCAAAATTATCTCATGTTGTCCAACTTTGGAAGCGCTATACTGGTTCCTTTTAACAAATTCCCTAATGGAAGCCTGGTGTCGGTGCAGATGATTGGCAGACAGCTGCATGGAAATGAAGAGTGACACTCATCATCATCATAATGCATGGCAACAGTTTACCCATTCCTCCGCTCTTACATATGTTCCGTTGAGTCTGGATTGTTCGAACTGTTGGCTGAAATTCACTTTTACTTCCGATCCATCTGCTCCTCATCACGTAACATATGCGAGTTAAGCACAAGCAGCGTGTAAAGACGGCACCGTGCCCTTACCGGCATCTTTTCAATCAGCTCTTGATATTTAAATGGGATCTTACTAATATATTATTCCCTGCAGTCTTCATCTTATATTGCTTACATGTGACAATCTCAAATGTGCCCACAGCTCCCAAAACAAGAGTTACTTGAAAACCACAGCAGAACGAGATGAGCTTCTGAAACCAAAAGGTCCTCGTGCGTAGGCAGAGGAGATGAATTTTCCACGTGCTCGGTGGTAATAGCCGATGATGAGGAGGCCAGAATGTTCTCTGGATGTCTAAATGCCACGCTCAGACAGTGCTGACTCGGGCAAAATGCCACAGCTCCATGCACTGACACTGTTTTATGACTATTAACGCCACTCCTCGTGCGCTCTCATTCCATAAAGGCCAAAGAAGAATAAATACTCAGCGGCAAAACAAACATATACAGTGAGCTCCACAGATTATATTTCAATTTTTAAAAAAATGGCAGGATGCTGACGGCTGTAACAGTTCTGCAGGTCAGGATTCTTGTCTCGTGTCTACGTGAATCACCCCATTTACATCCAGTTTGTGTTGCTGTGTGATCAGCTGGCAGAATCCTCTTGTGCATTAGCTACAATTAGGATATTCCCATCTGAAGCCACGGTGACATTAGACCTGTGAGAGTTCCATTGGGACTGAAAGTGGGTATTTTTGGCTGTAATGTTTAATGCCTGTTTTTAAGACACAGGTGACTGATATGAGCTTGCTGAAAAGGTGTGTAATAGGACTCGGCATGGGCCAGAATGTGAGATTGAAAGGAAGATGACCTCATGAAAACAGACTGTGGTACACAGCATTAACGATGGTGCACACCTCCATGGTCACGCTGTTTCAGTGTTGATGCACACAGTTCCACCCCGCCACCACCAAAGCCACCACCACTGTGACTCAAATGGAAACCATTGCTTTTCATTTCGATTTTTTTGCATTGATGATGACGCAGTCATGAAGTTTGTTAAAATAAATTCAAAAGCAGAATCATACAGCCAGCACACTGTTTGTGTCTCACTTTAAAAAAAACCCCATGTATTAAAATTTGTGTATTTCGAGGTTTAGTCACTGTACATCTGACAAAAATAATTTTCTGCCGGCCGGCAGGTCAGAGGTTTTTCTTTTCCTGATTGAAAAGCGTAATGCATTTTGTTAAAACAGCTTGTTGGTTGTGTAGTATTTTGCTTTAAAATCTGACCAAAGTGAGTGAAAGGAGAAAAAAAAGATGGTCGGAAGTATTAGATTGCTGATTAACTCTGATATCTGCATTGTTAGCTTGTCTATAGCATTTATTTCAATAACATAACCAATGCAGCTCCACAACTAGTTCTTGCTGAAGATAAATTCAAAATAATGTTTCCTATGGGTGGTGTTCCCTTGGGTTCTCACCTACAGTGCTGTGTTTTTCCTTCTCTTGCAGTCACTCTTCAAATGTACATTTGCACATTTGGTGGCTTTCCTCCTTTGAACATGACAAACAGGTTTTCGCTCCACAAAGCTGGCCGTCTGAAGTATTTGGAATAACTTCAGGTTTGTTTTTGGAGCCCATATTCAGTGTTGTATAAAGTACCTTAAAGTCACACTTGAGCAGAAGTACAGATACCCGACCAAAAAAAATGACTCTGGTGGAAGTTCAAGTCACCAACTAGAATGCTACTCAAGTAAAAGTCTTAAAGTATCTAGTATTTACTGTACTTAAGTATGACAAGTAATCTATAATTACATGTACTTAAGTAATGAAAGTAAAAGTGCATGTTAATAAAAACAGAAGGCAGTCGGAACTTTGAATATTAACACTTTAAAACATGGAGCCTGCAACAATCTCCATAGATAATGTCTTGAGCCTGAACAAAGGTACAAAAGCTGTTCTTTTTCTGAAAATTTCTGCTTGATATTGATATTTTTTTAATTTTATCCATCATCCACCCTTTAAGATGGAGCCACAGGTAGACTTGGAGCACGCTGGAGAAAACACCAAATTTCATTTAATCTGATTTTTGTAACGACACTGCGCATTGAAAATGTATCAGAGTAAAAGTATGCAATTAAATTAGGAAATGTAGTGAAGTAAAAGTGAAAGTTGACAGAATTTAAAAAAAAAAACCCAAGTAAAGTAAAGCTACTCCCAAAACATACTTAAGTACAGTAGTGAAGTGTTATTACTTAGTTACTATACAACACAGCCCATATTGTTGGACGGGAAATTGTAGTGTTGTTTTTACAGCCTTAGCATTTTCAAACTGAGGTATACCATGAAACTTGAAACTAGTCCATGCCTAAATATGACCTCTTTAACGTACTAAATTTACTAAAGTGTGGCAGATGAGAGGACTATTCAGTCTCTCAAAGTACTGTTTGCCAACAAATGCAAGGCTTGTCCTCCTGATTAGTAGCCTTTATACGCTGCTAACAATGGAAACAAGCCGTATTGAACAGGACAAGCGTGCGTACAGTCATGTCCATAAGTATTTGGACAGAGACACAATTTTTGTAATTTTGCCTCTGTACACCACCACAATGGAGTTGAAACAAAACAATCAAGATGTGCTTGTAGTGTCGACTTTCAGCTTTAATTCAAGGTCCGGTCAGGTCCGGGAGGGTGCTGCATCTACCACACTATGGAACCGCCTTGGGTCCCAGGCAAACAACCAGTCCGTCCCCACCTCTCGGAATAATCATCTGTCTGCCACAGCCAGGTGAAACGTGGGCGTGCCCTTAGCCTTCTCCACCCTCCGAGGTGCTCAACACTGAAGCACCTGTGTGCGTGATCATGCCCAGAGAAACGCACCACATGGCCAAAATGTCACAGCGAACATTCCTCACCCGAGTTTCCCTAAGTTTACCAATGGTTTGACACACAGTCATTCCAGCACTACCCATATTTTGTTATTCAGTGATTTGGAAATGTTCATGTAACCATCACTTGAGTTGTCAAATGAAAACTGGCTGAAAAAGTGATGATTTGTATTGACAATAATTCTTATATCTAGCTCTGAAAATGGAGGGAATGGGTATAAGAAGTGGCTGTAGGTCCTAAGTGGTTAATGCGATATTTTTGTTGATCCTCTTGAATTAAAGCTGAAAATCTACACTACACGATCATGATTGTTTTATTTCAACTTCATTGTGGCGGTGTACAAAGGCAAAATTAGAAAAAAGTGCATCACTATCCAAATACTTACGTACCTGGCTGTATTTCTCAGCTTGATTATGAAGCTGCCGGTAGAATTTTTACCGAGACACGTAGTCCTATTATTCTCAGCAGCGTGGGGCTGATTGCCGACTCTTCTCCATAACATCAGGTCAAGGATTGTTTATCGCTTCAAACTGCCTTTCTTCCGCTCTCCCAGATCCAAGTTTAAAAGCCTTTGTTTTGCTTGAAACTGTTTGGATGAGCAAGAAAATACAGAAAACAAATAAATAGCTCTGCATGCAGAGGCGTACGCGAGCAAACACTCCCACATAATGTGGTAACACGGTGTTTGAAGTGGGACTTCAAATGGACATTCCCAAACAGTGTGCGGCTTGTTATCCCACACATTGCATCGGTGCTTGCTCAGATCAGCGCCCAGCTCTTCTCCCATGGCGGGCAAAGCCGGGAATGAGCTTGGAACGTTGGAGTATCCGAAGGGAAACGGGCCAAAACTAAACGTTAGGTTGGTACAAAGCAAAAGGTGCTTAATCCAACATATTTGTCAAATAGAAGGACAATTTCTGCATCCTCTGATGGCAGTAGGTCTGTTTGAAGCACATAAACATAGTATTTTGTTATGTTATGTGATTATTTTCTTCAACATGTCTCTACGGTCTGTTGTGGCAAAAATCATTGTTCAGAGACAGGAAAAATGGCTTCCACGGGTCTTACAGTTTATTCAGAATGCAGACACTGAAATGATAACATGATGTGGGCTTCATACCCTTAATGACGTAATTCCCGGCTCAGGCTGCTGATACATTGAGAACAAATGCTACTTGGCGGCAGCAACTGGCCTTGGACAGAGTACAGCTTATGGTGATGTCATCTGATATGAATGGTCACCCCAAATGAAATGGTCTACATGTCCACCAAGTGGTAACCTCCTGTTCTCCTCGTAGAAGCCCATGTTAACAGCTCCAACTTAAGAGCAGAAATAAACATATTTACAGCCTGGCACAAAAAAAAACGCTTTTGGTCTCTGTGGCTAGTTTCCCCCTTCATGACAACGGTACAGGGGGTGAATTTGAATTTATTTAATTAATTTTTTTTACAACTCATCAGTTTCCGCTATAGCAAGCCATAAAAACATGAATAATTAGGGGCGTGGCCACTTTGAGTGACAGCTAGTGTATGCCGGCCAGTCTGCCCGCTAGCTGCTAGCAGTATCTGCTACCAGCTGTGGACTTGACCGTGTTGGTCCTTTCTGAGCATTTTATTGCATATGTCTGAGATAATACACCTTACTGTGCGGTTAATTGCACTAACGGACCATCTAAGAAGTCTGTGCTCTAGTATTTCTGTCGAGTGAAATGTCAGCATTATTGAATTCATTTGTTAGCACCGTTAGCACTGATTAGCAGGTATCGGCAGCTTGGTGATGTTAACTCCAAGGTTACAGAGGCAATGTGCTGGTCATACTTTTTAATACTTTTTAATCTAACTCTGATATGGGGGGCATGTTTGGGCTTCATTCATCCCACATAGGTCACACCATTCTTGCCCACACTCCATCTCTTTACCCATTTATGGGTTGGCCGGGAGTTAGGCGGAGTTAGGCACTGTCAAGTTGGCGATATTTGGAGCCGCCCCATTTGAGCTTCAAACCAGCTCTTCAGGAAACCTATAGGTGATGTCACAGAGGGTTTCTCTAGTATATATCTATTTATATACTACTAAAGGAAGGAACCAAGTTTCTCTCTGCCGCTATACGTTTCGCCATGTGAATACCTACGGTTCTATAATTACAAAGATTGATAGTTGACATACATGTGATATGTTAGAGGACATTACATTTTCTTTTTTTCCCCATGCTAAAAGTGGCCGCCGCCATCTTGGATTAATGTTATTTCCGCCGATTGGCACACATTCCTCACTTTCTAGGATGCCATTAGACATACCTCACCTCTCCATCCATCAATATTCACCATAAAATCAGGCCATCCACGCTCCATTTGTCAACAGACAGCTTCAAAAGACTCCAACCATCAACTGTACAGGTATTTATGGCGTTCTTTCACACAGAGGAAGGCATGATTTCAGATGTTTACCTGCTGGGGCATAGTTTTACTTCAGGACTCGCTGATCATCTTAAAGGCCTCGTTGTCCATCCCAGGGACGCATCACATGAGCTCAAACGATGAAACTTGGTCAAGAGACCGTGCATTAGCACGGGCTGATGGTCTAGTACAGTCTATGTGGATCCTTTTATTCATCATCAGAATTCCTCTCAAACCTGTGGACTGACTTTGATGAAACTTGTTGGAGGTATGGGTCATAGGCCATGAAAGACCACGTTCAGTTTTGCAGACTCAAACTGAATTAAAACTTTTGCACCAAATTCTTGGGTGTTTTTTTTTTTCTTTTACGGATCTATGTGTTACAATCAGTGTGCCCCAGGAAAAGAACAAGTCAAGTCTGGGAGCATGGGCTGGTGCTGCGCGAAACCACGGAACCACCCTGGGTCCTGGATGGCAACCACCCAGGCAGACAACCACTCCATCCCCACATCTTCTAAAATAACCATCCATCTGCCGCAGCCAGCTGAAGCGTGGGCGTCCCCTTGGCCTTCTCCAGCCACTGGGGTCCTCAACACTCAGGCACCTATGTGCTGGATCATCCATAGAGAAATGTGCCACATGGCCAAAATGTTGAAGCTGATGCTTCCTCACAATGCAAGTGATGCTCCTCATCTCAGTATCCCTAAGTAACCACTCATTTGACACAAAGTCATTCCAGCGGTACCCAAGGATCCTCCGAAGAGACCTAGTACCAAAGACATCCAGTCGTTGCCTTAGGTCGCTGGTTAGTGTCCAAGTCTCACAACTATACAGTAAGACAGGAAGCACCAAGACCCTAAAGACTTGGACTTTCGTTCTCCTGCAAAGATATCGGCATCACCAAACACCTCATGACTCCATAAGCTCTTTCCAGGTGTCTCTTGATCTCAAAGGCCGAGGACCCAGAGACATGAATATCACTGCTGAGATAAGTTAATGTCTCTACAAGTTCAACACTTTCACCACATACAGATACACTTCTGATGGCTGAGTCTAGGAAGTCAGTAACTGGATCTTCGTCTTAATCCAGGAGAATCACAAACCCACACACTCCGATTCCTCACTCAGCTTCTCAAGTGCTGCAATCAGGGTAGCCATTGAATCCACAAAGATCACAGCATCGTCAACGAAGTCGAGGTCAGTAAACCTCTCCTCGCCAACAGAAACACCCAAGTTGCTGGTTTCCATAACCCTACCCAACACCCAGTCTGTGCAAGCATTGAACAGCGTAGGAGCCAGAACACATGCCTGACAAATACCAGTTTGCACTGAGAAAAACTCAGTCTCTTTGCCTCCGCTCCGTACAGCACTCACAGTGATTGTGTGTAGGCTGGCTATGATGTCTGTCATATCTGGCTGTGATGAAAAGGACTGTCCAAAGAAAACATTTAAAGCCCAATATTGCCACGACATCCATGTTAATGATGAGTGTATGTGGACTTCTGAACATCGCTGCACTCTGCCTGCATGAAGGGAAGTAGATAGCTGGCTATTCAGGTGCTGTTAGACGTAAAGGAAAATGCTTCGCAGGAACAGCAGGATGTTCCTGCAAAGTGAGGAAAGCAACTTTATTACCAGAAATATAGAAGAGGTGGAGGCAGCATGCGGTCTCTGTGTTGGTGTCCTCATTGGCTTTTATAACCCTGATATACACAGCTTTACTGCTAGTGCTTCTTCTTGCGGCTGCTGCCGTCGGTTTGCCACAGCAGATCATCCATCTCCATTTCACCCTGTCCTCTGCATCTTCCTGTGTTACACCAACCACCTGCATGTCCTCTCTCACCACTGTCAGAAACCTCCTCTGTGGCCTTCGTCTTCTCCTCCTGCCTGGCAGCTCCATCCTCACATCCTTCTCTCCTGATATACCCCGCATAGTGAAATAGACTGCATTAGAAGGCAGTGATTGTTTTGATGCCAGATCAATCATTGAGGTAAGCGACTTCCCATATTTTGCCTCAAAACCTCTAAAAGATGTTGACACAAATCAAAATACATTTGTGTACATTGTACTTATAAGAATTTTTCAACCGTAACTCTCCGAGGCTCTAATTAAGTTAGAGTTCCGAAACAAAAACGAAAACATCCAATGTGGTGTTTTCTGATAAGCTACTTTCTCTGAGGTCTTGTGTGCCTGCCATAATATCTCAAACCCAGGCAGATTGCAGCTAAAAAGTTTTATTTATTTATTTATTTTTGTTTTACCCTAATTGAGCTTGAATCTGGAATACAAAAAGCAAATATTTGTCAGTATGTTCTTGAGTGATGGTAGCCTACTTTATCTGAGGTCAAAGTCATATTTTGATGAAAACATACTGATTATTAAATAGATTACCTTTATTTGACAAGGTACAAATGCTTCCTTTCCAGGATGGTTTGCTATCGGAACCCTTTAATTATTTATTTATGTATTTAGTGAGTGAGTGAGTGATATATTATTTATTCTATGAGCGATTTATTTATTTATTTAGTGAACGCTGTATTTATTTATTTATTCCATGAGTGGTTGATTTATTTAGTGAGTGAGTGACATATTTGTTTATTTATTTATTCCATGAATGGTTGAATTATTTATTTATTTAGTGAGTGAGTGACATGTTTATTTATTTATTCCATGAGTGATTGATTTTATTTAGTGAGAGAGTGATTTATTTATTTATTTAGTGAGTGAATGAGTGATATATTTATTAATTTATTTATTTGATTATTTATTTTGTGATTGAGTGATCTATTTATTTATTTTGTGATTGAGTGATTGAATGATTGAGTGAGTGAGTGAGCTATTTATTTATTTATGTGCGTGGGAGTGAGTTGTTTATTTTGATTTATTTAATGATTAATTGATTTATTGTTTATTGAGTGAGTAGCTATTTATTTTGTGAGTGAGCGAGCGAGCTATTTATTTCTTTTATTTATTTAT
>OMMV01092820.1:5969-17728 GCA_900302635.1 Chatrabus melanurus
ACCTAGCACACACGCGGGAGCCACGGCAGTTCAGTGGCTCAGCTGCCACATGTACACAACGCACCAGGTATAAAACAGGCATGTGGGCTCAACGATGCACGACTCAATACCTGAAAAGCGATCAGTTTTCATGAGAAAACAACCAACAGGCTGGTTAATACCATTTTCCCCGATCCTCACAGATTTTGCCAAAGTTGGTCGCCGTGGAGATATCTTGAGGAAAATTTACTGTGCCTACAACTTGAGAGAGCTAGGCTGGTCTGTGAACCCAGACACATGTTGTCAATTTGTGTCTGTGGTCTGGCTTACAGACAGCCTCTGGCCAGATGCTACGTCAATGCTCTCACTGGATAAAGGAGAAGAAGGAGGGGGAAAAAAACCCCCCAAAACATGCAGATTCTGCTTTTTTGCACTGCCATGTTTCCATCCTGCAATCGGCCAATCGGACACCAGCCAGCTGGAGGTGAAGCAGCGGCTGGTTGGGAAGGAAGCCCTGAGCCACAACAGCTCCCCCAGTGCACCGCTGGACCCGGAGAGGCCTTGTAAATCATGAAACTCATCTTCACCCAAGAGAAAGAGGGCAGCAACGAAGTGGAAGCAGAGCCCGCATTGGCACCGCTTCGTTGCGAGTCAACCAAACAGTTTCCAAATTGCAAATTTCTCCAACGTTACGAAAATTACGACAACGCACAACTCGTTAGCCGGTGGTTACAGCAAATGTGCAAGCTGCGCGAGACCAAGAAGGGGTAGCAGATGCTCTCAGGAAACTCAAAACAGTAAAAGAAGCCTAGAAATGGTGAGAACGAGAGAGGGAGAAGTGGCGGCCGAATTAGGCCTGACAATCTGTGCAGCAGTATAACGGAAAGGTCCTGCAGAAGAGCCAGACACCGGCTCCCACTGGCCTTTTTATAGACACAGGAAGTGCAGCGCAAGAGCCTAAGTCCAGACAGCGTTCAGAAAGGGATTCGGGGGGATTGAAGGGCACAAAGGGCCTGTTCAGATCGAAACATTCTTGTTTATAAAAACACTCCAAACGAGGTCACTGGTTCAAATGTGGCAGAATGAGACATGGCACACACCAAAACACATTCACTGCCAGACAGCTTTCTCATAGCCTCAAACCAGCCGTCTGCAACAACAACAACAACAACGCTGTCAAACTGCACTCACAGATGCATGTTAGACAGATGGTTTCGCTGGTGGACCCGATGTGACGAATGCTCATCATGATCAGCTCATATCTACTATTCATTTTCTACTGTTTCAGGAACGCCGTTATCCCGAGTGACGCCTCCGACACAAATTATCAGTTAGAATGTCAACAGCAAAGAGGTCAAAGGTCGAGGTTCCAATGGCTTCTGCAATGCTTTTGGGAAATTCATCCATAAAACCTCCTGTCAACCGTCAATCACCATCAAGTCTAATTGCAAACGGGAAACAGAAGCGATAATGTTAATTATGGGATGTTTGGGTACTGCCCTTTCATTGCGTCCCACTATCAGGCACTGCAGGAGATGAAGCTATTCTTGGAATAACACACACACACAGACACCTGAAGCTGACAGCGCTGCTGGGGTTGACACATCAGTAGAGGTGAAACAATTAGCCGATTAATCAATTAGTCAATTGACTGAAAAATAGTTGTCAACTCTTTCACTTTACAAATGTAGTTGTTTACACTTTACACAAAATCCTGCGCTGCTCATTCCAGTTTTTAAAAATGTGAGGATTTGTTCCAACGCCGTTTTATTTCAGGACTTGTTTTGACCAAAGTGTTCTATAACCATAGACTATTCAGTTACATACAGCAATCACGTTTTTCAACCACTTCAAATATGTTTTAAACTGGTTTCAACCACATATCAAAATTGTCACCGTGTTTAAATGGGACCAAACAAAGAAAAATGTCTTAAAGCGACTTTAATCTGTCTAAATTAGAGATAATCCAGTTTTAAACAGTACTAAGGACAAAACTGCTTAACTGCTTAAACTGCTTTTAAAGTTGCTTAAAGCTGGTTTTAAACCAAATGTTAAGTTTTGTTTGTTTGTTTTTTTAAACAGATTTTGCATAGCTCTAAGTCAATGCTACACCTGATTAAACTGGTTACATTTAACAAACTGGTTTTGACTAGTTGCCAAAAACCAATAGAATATCTTTGGATCTGAAATGATCATCGAGTCAAAACTAATAACGTGACGATGTCTCCTTTAAACATAATAAAAGGCTGCTAATATTGATGAACAACTATAAACTAGAGATCTATGCAGGCTCATAAAATAATACCACCCACTCTGCCATACTAGTAGCTTGCATGCGTTATACTGTATATAGAAGAAGTAAGTCCTACACAGGCCCTGAGGCCCATTGGTGCGTATCCCCAGACTCTGTAGCATGAAGCGGTTGAGACTTGGCTGGTACCCATTTACAACTGGGTGAACTTGGACAACGCAGATTAAGTGTCTTGCCCAAGGACACGGACAAGTAGCATGACTGGGAACCAAACCCAGGTCTCCAGTTTGGCAACACAACCGCTAATACCACCGAGCTACCTGCTGTGGAATATACATCTGGTCGTAAATCTTTTTTTAATCAAGTCAAGTCAAATATGGGTAGCGGGCACTGGTGCCACGCTTCGCCGCATCCACGACACCACGGAACCGCCTTGGGTCCCGGATGGCAACCACCCAGGTAGAGAACTTGTCCATTCTCACATCTCTAAAATAACCATCCCTCTGCCGCAGCCAGGTGAACCGTGGGCGTATCCTTGGTCTTCTGCACCCACTGGGGTCCTCAATACTCAAGCACCTATGTGCTGGTTCACGCATACAAAAAACGCACTACATGACCAAATTGCCAAAGCTGACCCTCTCTCACAATGCAAGTGATACACCTGATCTTTGTGTCCCCAAGTAAAGTAAAGTCATTCCAGCGGTACCCAAGAATCCTCCCGAAGAGACCTAGTCCCAAAGACATCCAGTCTTCGCCTTAGGCCAGCGTCCAAGTCTCACAACCATACAGTAAGACATGTAGCACCAAGACCCTTAAGACTTGGACCTTCGTTCTCCTGCAAAGATATCGGCATCGCCAAACACCTCTCTGTCCAGTGACCTCGTGACTCCATAAGCTCTTCCCAGGAGTCCCTCAATCTCAAAGGCAGAGGATGCAGAGACACAAATAATAATAATAATAATAATAACAACTTTATTTGTGTAGCAATTTCAGGATAAACATATTTATTAAATTTTTATTGTGTAATATTTTTTGTTTTTAACCTGTGGTGTCTTATGTAAATTTGGTATTATAAAGCACTTTTAAATGTATTTGTCCTGAAAGTGTGAAATAAATAAAGCTATAATCATAATCATTATTATTATTATTATTATTTCAAATTACTTTATATGAACAAATTCGCATCAAAATATCAAAGAAATCAAAGAAGTTTGTTTTTTTAATTCAAGAATGAGGTTTGTCATGTGAAAATTGATTATTTTCTGGAATGAAAAAGAAAATATATTACATTGGATTTTTGTTGGAATGCTGGGACACTCAAATTTTCTTTCTACACAATGATGAAACATAAAAACACCAAACCTTACACCCCCCACCCAACAAATAATAATAATTCTAGAGTGCCTAAACTTTTGCACAATAGTGTAAAATTCACATTACTTTTAGAATGAAAAACTACTTTCTATTAAGCGCAGTGAGCTACCTGTGTGCGCATCACGTATGCGGACATTAGCTACAGACAAAAAAACAAACAAACAAACAAACAAAAAAAAAAACCCTCACCTTTCTGAAATAATTGTCGTCTCCGCCGCTGTCTTCGATGCCGTTTGGTAAAAGAGCGTCCGTCATGGTGGAGACTCTGAAGAAAATCTCGAAATGATGAATTTAAAACGACGTTCTGCTGTCCAACAGGTGAACAAACTCTTCTCCGTCTGACTCCGTCCGCGCGCGCGCTCAGCTAAAGACTTTCCCAGCAGCGCAAACACAAACTCCGCCCACAAAGAGAAAAGAGGAGGGAAAAACCTGACCGCGTGATGCGTTCATGACGTCAGTAAAAAAAAAAATTTTTTATCAGCACCTGCTGAGTTCACATGTACGTTAATAAAGTAAACAAATTCTACTTTATAAATGGCGTGCATTTCCATGGATAAACTTTTATTTGGTTGTATGATGTACGTGTGGAAGCACACTAATAAGTAAACAAGTAGTTTATTTATCAGGAATCCTTAAAAAAAAAATACAAACATACAAAATGGCAATACCGTGTTAAAATGTTAACTTTGTCACATAACTTTAACTTGACAGCTGTAGTTTATTGTTCCCTGCACTGGTAACGGCGTAGGGCTTATACAGACAAATGAGTGAGTGAGTGGGTGGGTTGGTCATTGCCCAGCAGTTTGTGTCGCAAGAACTGTAAAGCAATTAGAAGCAGTGCGTAAAGCCCCACAGGTGGGATGTCCCTGGGTGGAAGAATTATGAATCAACGTTTTTTTTTCACAGAAACAAAACAATTCTTTTTTTTTTCTTTTTTTTTTAGTACTTGGTCAATATGCAATAGCTTTCATATGAGCTAAACATCAAGTGTCTTTCATAAGTAGTTCCTGAGATAGTCAAAAATAATATTTCCCTAGGAACCATTGCTTTCTCTAGCAACCAAATCAACATTGCCTGGAAGACCTTCCAAAGGCCTTTCATATGAGCCAAACATCAACTTTCTATCATAAGTAGTTCCTGAGATATTCAAAAAAGATTGTTTCCCTAGCAACCATTGTTTACCTTAGCAATCATGTCAATATGGCATAAAAGCTCTTCCAAAGACCTTTTATAAGAGCCAAACATCAAGTCTCTATCTTAAGTAGAAGCTGAGATATTCAGGAAGGAATTTTTCCTTAGCAACCATGGTTACCATAGCAACCAAATTGAAATATCATGAAAGCCCTTCCAAAGACCTTTCATGAGTCAAACATCAAGTGTCTATCATAAGTAGTTCCTGAGATATTCGAGAAATAATTGTTCCCTAGCAACCATGGTTACCATAGCAACCAAATTAATTATCATGAAAGCTTTTCCAAAGACCTTTCATATGAACGTAACATCATGTCTCTATCTTAAGTGGTTACTGAGCTATGACAGAAAGGTCACTTGGTGCGACATCATAACAGACAGACAGACAGACAGACAGACACGGGGTCAGGCCCCCGGTGGAGTATCACTAGGTGGTCTGTCCATTACATGGGACATCCCACAATAAATGCCATCATCTTGTAACTTCTCAAATTAAAAGAGTACATTTTGATGGTGGTTAACTTTGGTGCACCAGATCAATTGAAAAAGCAACTTTGTTTTAGTATCCCATAGACAAGTGTGTGCCACCTAGTGGACGCTGGATGGATTATGGAAAATTAGGAAGCCATGGATCAATTTACATGTAGTGGCACGCAGTGAGCTTGTCGGTGCGCTACATCCACCGTAGCCCGCCTTCACAAGGGCGCCAGCTATCTTACCTGATTCCCTCTACATGGGCAAACATAGGACAAAATATGCAACAGAACAAGAAAGTTAAAGTGGAATTAAAGAATGGACAGTATGTGTGGCTGGGGATTACACCAAAATGTTTTGTCGGTACTGCGATTAGTGATGGCAAAATCAAAATACTGCTATAAAACGTCTCAAAACCTTCTTAAAACCCGTATTTTGGAACATTGTTCCAGAGTGGGTATCAAAAGGAAAACATCACCTGCTGTGCTAAATCGAACCTCATTACATCACCTACTGCTTCAAAACAAATGTTTCTAAACGTTCAAGGCTAAGATAACGCAGAGGCTGTATGTGTACGATAATTATCATTTTAAAGTGGCGACCACCAGACCTAGGCTAATGGAAAGGTAAGAAACTGACAAACAAGGTCATTTCAAGCAACATGTAACTTCAGCTGCACCTGCTCATAATTTCCATCATGCATGTGAAAATTATTCCCTGAAACAATCCCGGACATGTCCAGCAGGTGGCAGACAGGCTGCATATGGTTTATTAAATGAGCACAACAAACTTGCTTTTTGTACTGATCAGGTGCATCAAAGTTAACCAAATTTTAATCTGTTTATCCTCATTATATGCCCTTTTAATTTTGAGACTTACAAGATGATAGTGTTTACCGATTTTAACTTGTCACATTAAAACTGGAGGGAATTGACTCATTTATCAATCGATCTAACTATTCATTCACTCTCTGCATTTTAGAGGGTACACGCCTTGGCTTTTCCAAAGCCTGGCAATAATCTTTTTTTTTCTCTTTATTGTAAAAAAAATATATTTTCTTTTCACATTATAATTTTTATAGCCCAGAACTGTGTACTCGGAGAAAACTACTAATTTACATGCAAGTTGCTGTTTACTTATGAACCAATTTTCCCAGAACCTTGTGCCAGGATTGAGTGGCGGCAGTCGATCCTGATAAGAGAAAGCTCTGAGCTACATTTGGAGGTTTGTCGCAGAGTGTTTGTGTCTGAAGTCCAACAAAAGGAGTAGTTTTGCTTTTGAGTGCAGGTGAAATTCCTGGCTGTGGTTATTAATGTCACACGAGGATTATTGAAAACAAGGTGAAGTCCGACAACAGGCGTACTGCTGCAACTGCAAACTAGGCCAAACAGGACTTTGTCTGGGTCGTTTCTGGATCTGACAGCCAGACAAAGCCTATGCAAGTGGAAATCTGTTTAATTAAAACCACTATTTCACATCTGTGCAAGTGACGTGTCAGCAGATTGTTCTTTCTCCTGGGTCTTTTATACAAGGCCGGTGAATCAAATGGAATATGTGACTCATTTAGCAGATTTTGCCTTTCATTGCTGCATGTTGGTGCCTCCACCTGAGCAGACCATCACTCCGTCCTTATCTCCAGAAGGTGACCATATACTGTATCCGCTGCAGCCAGGTGTTATGTGGGCGTCCCCTTGGCCTCAACCGATCATCGTGTGCTGGATCGGGCTCAGTAAGACGCGCCGCATGGCCACAGCGTTGCAGTTGATGTTCCTTCATAATGCAAGTACTAAAGACTTTGGCCCAATCCCAAATGGCACCCTAAGCCCTGACCCCTGAACCCTCACAGACTTAAATGACGTCACCTGGAAAGTGACAGAGTGAAACAGGCTGCAAGGGTTCAAAATGGTATAAACAGGAATGGGACATTATACAAATAATGAATGTTTGTGAGTGCAAAGGTAAGAATATTTTTTTCCATTGCACGAATTAAAAACATTCATCATTTGTTTTATATGACACCTAAACAGATCCGCGTCATTTGATATTTTACTTAAAGTTAGACGTGTTTTTTCTCAGAACAGGAAGCCGCGGGCAGCGGGACACAGACGGCGCTCTAGCCGCACAGCAGGTCACTTCGCCCGGCGGGCAACCCGCCTACACACCACTGAGGTGCGTGAGAGCCGCAGCGGAGCGAAGCGAAAAATCACGGGATCATCATTTTCAATCATTTTTACAAACTGGTGGCGGAGACGTGCAATAGTCCGAAACGGATAGTCCAAAAATGCACGGTACATTACATCATCGTGCAAGAGGACAAATAATGATGAATGTCACATGACGTACAATCCACCAATCAAATGACAAGGTTTTATTTCGGCGTCACATAAATCATGTTATGTTAACACTGTCATGTTGCTTACTATTATGCACGGAAACAAATATCTAGACCTACTTATAAGATTTACCCATTTTAACAGCGTACAAGATTTTCATCCATTTGGATTGCAGTTTTAACCTCAACTAATAAACTTAATTTAAGGCATATTTATCAGTTAAACTGGTTCATATGATGATTTATTCGTGATAAATATGTTGTATAATGAATATAATGCATTCCAAACACACTGAGTTTATTAGTAGCCCACTTTTACCTAAATCTCATTTTTACCTGTTTCATTAATGCTGGTCTAACACATTAACCTCACATTAAGTTTATTAATTTTCTATTAAAAATATAATCCAAATGGTCTTACATGTAATTAAAATGCATAATTCTTAGTCATTGGCCTACTTTTTTGTTACTTTCTTCATGACAAAGGCGTTTAAGGGTTCGATTGCCTGATTTGAACATGTTCTAGGCGCTTGCCTTACAGAGTGTATGAGAGATAATTATCCAATAATTAATTTACTCTTTTTTTTTTTCAAAACAGCATCAACAAGCAAACATTTAAATAACTGATTTATGAGCAAACTATATGTGTGTAAAACAGAATATGTTTGCATTCCTCTTATTTCCTCTTTTTATGACATTTGCATCCCTTATTAATGTTTTTTTAATGAAAATTTAGGCACACCTGTGCAGCCAATATGCCAAGTTTTCTTCATTTTTCCATTTTTTGAAGGGGCGTGGTTTGTAGCGGGTCTGCAGCTGCAGCTGGATAACGATTGTTTACTGTCTTAAATTCCTGGTTTCCCCTGGTAACCCTGTGTTGTCATCACCCTATGAACTGTGGGTAATTCCCTTAGCCAAAGTCTGCAGAGATGCAGACTTACAGAGAGTGGGCATAAAAGGGTCAAAATGTCTGCCGTAGAGCGCTCATGCACTTCACAATTTGACATTTGGGACAGCCCTAAACCCTCTCACACTTAGACGGACTTACACTTTTTTTTCTCCAGCAAAGATATCATTTTCGCCAAACCCCTATTTGTTCAGCGACCTCATCATGACTTCATATGGTCTTCCCAGATCTCTCTTTGCCTCGAAGACTGATCTCCGAGAGACACGAATGTCACTACTGAGATAAGTGTTTGTTGTCAGAGTTGTCATGGGTCTCTTGGTGGCTTCCTTCACGTGTCTTCTACTTGCAGGATCGCGCAGTTTTTGAGAACTGCCTACGCCAGACAGACTTACCACGCAGTAGCATACTGTTTGTGTTTCCTAATTATTGATATAAATGAAGTCCAAGACATAGTCAGTGCCTTGAAAATGTTCATGTATCCATCCCCTGACTTGTCTAAAGTCAGGGGATGATACACAAGTGTTACTGTCCAAATACTTATGGTCCTGACTGTACAATTGTGTATGCTCTGTGTGTAGAGATTTTTCACATGACAGCAGGAAACAAACCATTCTTAGTAGCCTAGGTTAAAAAAAAATCCCCCACTGGTGTTGAATCTCTGGAATAAGTCAAATGTAATATTCAAAGGAAAACCCAGAAACCTGTTTGTCTGCAGCCTGTAGGCAGCGTGAACCTGCCTGGATCAGACGCACATGCCTGACTGTTGCTTGGTTTGGTGAATTCTTGTCAAATTGTAGTTTCAGATATGTTGAATTATTTATGCCATAGTAGGGTAGACTCCAGAACCCCCTCGACCCTCAATAAGCAGGTATCGATAACTAATGGATTTTAAGTTTTTGTGGTTCTTTTCCATGAGTTCTTTGATGCTTTGAGCAATACTGACCACTAGATGGAAGTACAGATTCATATTTCATCTTTGGTTTTTCATTGTTCTTTCAATGATTACCTGGTAGACCTGCTTTACTGATGTTTTTTTTCCTGTTCATCAAGTTTCAAATCACAAAATGTTTCAGCTGCCATTACATTCTCCAAAACATATGAGACACTGTCCCTGAGGAGCAAAGCTCCGGCAAACATCACCACAGTTATTGAGAAAAACAATTGCAATAATAGAAAAACAGCATAAAATGTCATTTATGAAAAAGAGGTTTTTAGGGAAGACCAACTCTAGATGGCACCCTGGGAGATGGTCCTGGCAAAGGGAAAGACAGACGTGTCCTCCTGAAGATGAAGATCAGGTCTGAGCCAACATCTCCAGTGACCTTAAACCAGACAATCTGAAGGCAGACCGAGAGAGTAGGATGGAGAGGGACATGTGGTGAAGACCAGAGGGAGGAATAGGGTTTGGGAAACAGGACACAGCTTGGCCAAAGAGAACAGAAATTAACAGTGTGGAGACAATAAAAACCATTTGATCGCTTTTGACTAAGTCTTGACTTTCATTCTTCATTTCCTCCTTGACTAATACAGCCTGAAGTTTAAGTACATTAAGAATCCATCATATATGTATCAATATATATTTTAAACTGTTTGCACCAACAATGAATTCTCGGTACTGAGATACATACCTTAACTTTTCTTGAGAAATTGACAAATATGTCAAAAATGCCCTATCTTGTAACGTCAAAGACAGATTAAAAAAATTTAAAAAATCAGTGATCCATCATGTTATCTACATCTGTTCCAAAATTAAATGGGTTCTTTCTTGACCCACACTCAGTCCTCCACAGAGTTTCATGAAAATTGGTTATGCAGTTTTTGAGTAGCTCTGTTAAACAAATGGGTGCAGCCAGGACATTTTTTTAAAAGAACTTTATATCGATTTTGACATTTGGACAAATTTAAGAAAAATAAATAAATAGGTCAGACCTGGATAAGTCACATTTTCAAGCACATGCACAAAAAGGCCAGATCCATGAAATTTTAATTTGTTTCTATACATTGCAAAATTGGGTGTTTAAGGCCAATTATACCTGCGTATAAAGACAGGTGACGAACTGGGAAGAACCTGAGTAAATGAGTGGAGAAACACAACTAATGGGGATGCTTCCACACAGGTGCACTGAAGGCACAATTGAGCAATTAACGTCCAAATATTCTCTGTGGTATGTACAAAAATGCTGATCAGGCCCAGGAGATTGTGGACCTACGTGTTAGACATTACTCACCACCACATTATCAAAACACCAAATGAGGGAATATCTTTTGGAAGAATGGTGTTCCATCTGTCTAGCAAAGTTCCAGAGACTTGTAGAATCAATGCCAAAGCACATTGAAGCTCTGAATCCATTTTGCAAAGTTTGAACTTTATTTTGCTTCATTTTTCCTAAGTTTGAACTGCATGTAACCATTTTTAACAATTTTTGGACCAATGGGTCTCCGGAATATTGACTAGTCACCTGCAGAGCAGGTAGCTCAGTGGGACAAGGAGTTGGGCTACCAAGTAGATCTGGGTTTAATTCCTGGTCACCCTACCTGCCTGTATCTTTGGACAAGACATCTGCATTGTCTCCGTCCACCCAGCTGTAAATGGGTACTGGCCTTGGCTGGGGAAGCAACCTGCGATGGACTGGTGTCCCATCCAGGGGGAGTCGCAGAGTAAAATAGGCGGTACTCCCAAATTACAATCTTCACCACCTCTGTTCCATTTCTTAAAGATGTTTTTTTTAAGGGTTTTTACATATCCCTACAATCCTCTTCTTCTTCTTTGGGCTGTTCTCATTAGGGGTCACCGCCGCAGTTCTCCATCTCATTCTGTCCTCTGCATCTTCCTCTGTCACACCAACCACCTGTATGCCCTCCCTCACCACATCCATAAACCTCCTCTTTGGCCTCCCTCTTCTCCCATCCTCAGCATCATTCTCTCTATATACCCTACATCCCTCCTCTACACACCTCAGTCTTGTCTCTCTTACTTTGTCTCCAAACCCTCCTACCTGCACTGTCCCTCTGACATGCTCATTCCTAATCCTGTTCATCCTCGTCACTCCCAATGAAAATCAAAGCATCTTCAGCTCTGCCACCTGATTTTTTTTTTTTTTACCAGCGCCAACACCTCTAAGCCATACAACATAGCTGGCCTCACTGCCGTCTTGTTAACTTTCCCTTTCACTCTTACAGATACCCTTCTACCACAAATCACTCCAATCACTGCCTGCACTCTGTTCGTCACCTTTCTACCACACTCTTCA
>OMMV01092909.1:0-13626 GCA_900302635.1 Chatrabus melanurus
TTTCAGTCCAACCTTTTTTGTATTGTGATAGATCATGCTGTAAGACATACGTTGATCTTTTCTAACAAATGAATATGTCACATCATGGGCCTGAAACTTTAAGAGTAAAGGCTTTATTGTTAAACTCATTCATTACGTTACTGAGAGTTGACATGAACTTGATAGTAATGTTTTGTGTCACCAGGCGCTGATGCCATCATGCCCCCGCCATGTGACCAGGGCACAGACCTGAGATCAGTCAGGTAATTAAAGCCATGTGGCCAGTTCTTGTTGTACCACTGCACACACATTTTTAACTGCAACTGATCTAAAAGGCCAAAAAACAAACAAACAAACAACAAAATAAAACCAAACCCCCAGGCCAAAAAGAGGACCTGGCAGTCATTTTTTATAGTATGGCCAACTTGAAAATGGAAATAAAATAACAAAACATTGCTTTTCTGGAAAAAGTTTATATTTGGTGAAGTCATACAATCAGCTGAACGGCCGGGAAATGGACAAACAGCTGCTACGTCTTATTGTGAATTACCGGTATGTATTTTTCAAAATAATTTACCGATCATATTATGGTTGTAATAAATTGTAATCGATAAAAATGAACAGAGTCAAACAAACATCAAAAGAAATTACAGGCTGCTTTTCCAAAAAAATTTAAAAGTGGCATAAAGCAAACTTGCTCAAATTTCTCCTACTTTATAGTGAAACCAGTCAGAAGATTAGGGCATGTCAATTTAAGTCTGTGCTATCAGGTGTCATCA
Organism: Chatrabus melanurus; assembly: GCA_900302635.1. Classification (NCBI taxonomy): domain Eukaryota; kingdom Metazoa; phylum Chordata; class Actinopteri; order Batrachoidiformes; family Batrachoididae; genus Chatrabus; species Chatrabus melanurus. The sequence goes on from OMMV01092909.1 coordinate 759, forward strand.
CAGATCCTACTTTAGATCCTGGTATTTTATCATTGTCAACAGGAACCACATATTTATTAAATTTTTTGTTGTTATCGTTCAGAACCACTTGATGTTTGTTCAGAATGCTTAGACAGTATCATGATGCTGCTTATGAACCAGATCAGAACCTGCCCTGTTTTGATGGAAATGCCTGCAGTGAATTGAAAAACATTTGTTGTCACACCTGATAGACAATAATAATTGTAACAAAATGGTAGCTGCCTCACCGCTTTGCATTTCTTTCCTCAGAGGGCTGTATGCATTGTTAATACTTTTTAAATGGAGTTATATTTCAGCAATACGGCCATATTAAGCTTAACAATAACTCAAGCAAGTGGCATATAATTGGTCTTTTACAGTCCGTAACTGATCGAGAAGTTGGCCAGTGTCTGTGTGTTGCTGGTTTTGTTCTCAGAGGGTGATGCATCTCGAGAGGACAGGCGGATAATCGCACTAATGAACCCAGAATCTGCTTATGCTGTGGAGAATAAAAAAGTCATTACTGACAGCATCTTATATGTCATTTAGAGCACTTAAAGGGAAACTTGTGTTGCCACAGTAATTTATCTCTTCTGCTTGAGTGCACCCCCCCAACCTCTTGCCTTGCATGGTTCTAAGTGCTGTCCTCCAGGGGAGAGGGAGCGAGAGAGAGGAAAATGTAAAAACAAGAAGTGGCTTTGCTATACAAGACACAAACTTGCTTACGAAATATAAAAACGGGTTCCACTGAGTTCACTGGTGAAATTGGGAAGAATGATAGGGACTGTCACTTTTAAGAAGTTTTCAATATACTATTATTACCGAATGTGGGTACACTACGAGTGTTCCTGTAGGCTTTTAGTTCAGATAACAAATATGCTCTGAACATCCCTATCATTGCTTTGCCAGTTGACGATCCTACCTGTGCCACTTTGGCATCTTTCCCTTCAGTGTCCCACAAAGGTTTCTACAGTATATGCATCTGTTTTGCAGGAACTCTGTTCCAGGTTTAGGTCGAGATCCCAGCACGGATGATTACAAAAAGGTCTCCCAGCATGGTGGTATTGAAGAGAAGGAGGGTAAGACCACTGCTGTGGTTCAAATGGTGTGACTTGTGCAGTAATGATTTCATGCCCGAGCATTATAAATCAAAAAGATAAATCGGCAAAATAAAAGCGCTCCAGGAGCAGCCCAGTCATTCTCTGTGTCTGCAACTTTCCCAAGGCATTCCCAGCCCAGCTGTATGATAAAGTCCCTCCAACATGTACAGGATCTGCTGTAGGAATCCTCATCCACAATATCCTGTAATACACACAAATCTATTTTTACCCGATGAAATACTTTAGCACAGTTCCCGTCACTCCTACAAGAACAGAGAGTTGACTTTGAGCTCCTGAGGGATGACACACGTCCTTATGCTGCCACATGAGCTCTTTCATCCCACTAACAAATCTGATGTCCCCTACTTGTACCTCTAATCTTATTCTTTCAGTCATTAACCAGACTCACAGTCATTCATGGATCAGAATGAGGAAAACTGGAGTATTATACATTATTGGGGCTCATCAGTCATCATCATTATATTGTTGACATTGACATTTTTTTATGTCAGTTTTGATTATTCATTTTTATTTAGGGTAAAAATTAGAACTGAGAACTAGTTCAAAAACATTGAAGTGAAGTAAGTGTTTTATTTTTGAATGCGGACAGGTCAAATCCGGAGTGTTTTAAAATTTTTGATTAGTCTTGTGTTTCACAACTGACAATTGCTCTTCCGTTTTGTTTGTCTGATTCAGGGGTTACCGACCCTGCTCGTGGAGATCACCTGCCCTGCATGTTTTCCGTGTCTCCAGCTAATTAGTTAAGTCTGTTTTTTTCCTCGCGCTTGATTGGCTGAGCACACCTGACTTAGTTAATTAGCAGTGTGTGGAGCAGGGACCTAAGGCGACGACTGGATGTTTTTGGTACTAGGTCTCTTCGGAGGATCCTTGGGTACCGCTGGAATGACTTTGTATCAAATGAGCGGTTACTTAGGGCAGTGTTTCCCAACCCTGGTCCTCAGGGAACACCTAACCTGCACATTTTCCATCTCTCCCTGCTCTGCCAAAAGCTGATTAGCTCATTCAGGTGTCTCTTAGCTCTTGATTGGCTGAGCACACCTGAATGAGCTAATCAGCTTAGTCAGAGCAGGGAGAGATGGAAAATGTGCAGGTTAGGTGTTCCCCGAGGACCAGGGTTGGGAAACACTGACTTAGGGAGACTAGGATGAGGAGTATCACTTGCATTGTGAGGGTCATTGTGCATTGTGTCAGCTTCGACATTTTGGCCATGTGGTGCGTTTCTGTGTGCATGATCCAGCACATAGGTCCCAGAGTGTTGAGGACCCCAGTGGCTGGAGACAGCCAAGGGGATGCCCACGCTTCACCTGAGCATGGCAGATAGATGTTTATTTTAAAGATATGGGGATGGACCGGTTGTCTGCCTGGGCAGTTGCCATCCAGGACCCGGGGCAGTTCCGTGGTGTCGTGGATGCAGCGAAGCGCAGCTTCAGCGCATGCTCCCAGACTTGACTTGACTTGGAGGAGTGGGAGTTGGAAAACATGCAGGTCAGGTGCCCTCAAGGACCGAAGTTAGTGACCCCTGGTTTAATAGATCAGGGGTGCGCAACAGTGTGCCATGAAGGGCCAAAACGGTTTTCCTAGTAGCAGGTGTTTTTACTGATGAACTCCTCCCATCAACTTAAATTCCTGATCATCTGTGAACTATCCTGCTGAGGAGAGCGGTAGCAAAGAAAACCTGCACCGTCTTGGCCTTTCATGCCCAACCTTGCAACACATAAGAGAGAGGTGTGAATAGACAATTGCTACTTGGAAATGGTATCTCTTTATTTCTTCCTAAAATGTTTGAGTATGCATTAAGTGTTATTTTTAAATCACTTGAGTGTTTCAGGTGAGTTGTCTGGTTTTATAACAGGTTTTATGTGATTCAGCCCAATGCAACATACCAACAAACTATCCATATGTGTTTGTATAACAGATATATTAATCTGTTATACGAATTGTCAGATTTGTTTGAATTGCTTTTTTTGGGGGTCTCTTTTCAGATGTGCAACTTCCTTCACACGTTGAACTGAATGTAAGAGACAGTGAAGCCTCCAAGACATTCAGTTCAATTGCAAAGGCCAAAACTGTGAAGAGTTTCGAGTTTCCGCCAAATAAGCAAGAAGACAAAGAAAATGAAATGAAACCCACAAACACATCCTTGGTGCACTTTCCTCAGAGAGACGGGACGAAGGCCAAAATGTTGCTCGTTTCATCTGGATTAGGACTGAGAGAACAGGTGCGATCACAAATTACAACCATATTACCTTAATGTTGTGCAGGAGGGATGTTTTTTTATTTTGTTTAATTACATTTTACCAATCATATTAGTCAGTGCAGTACTTTGCACGTCAACATCCAACAAACAATCAGATGACATCTGCTGCAGGTGATGGTGAAAAGGTTTGCCAAGAGAGTCGGAGCCTCTGTGGTTTCCCAGGTGACAGAAGAGGTGACTCACATCATAATGCGCACAGGTATGACATATTGTACTTGTCATATCTTCTTTTTTTTTTTTTTTACCAGAGTAATGAACTGGACTTGAATTAATGGTTACCTGTAAATGGGCTTGATATACAGTAAAGCACTTTAATTGGTTCTTGAAGTTTCACTTTAGATTTTATTGGTCCTGCTTTTAAATATTTTCTTCAGCAAGAACATTCATGTTTCCAGAAGTACATTTAATTTTGCGTTTAGTTACGGCTTGTTTTGTGTGTCTTCTAAAGCCTTTCCTCGCGATAGCTGTTTCTCCCGCCCACACTCTACCAAATTCTTCTGCTTGTTGCTAATTACCCTCTCTGATAGATTATTTTTAATTTCAAAGCTCACTGTCTCCAAAGCACCATATTAAATGTCTCTTTTTTAATGGCAGCTGTTTCCCTGGCAACGAAAACATGGGAACTTTAAGCCTCTTGATCTTATATGGTTTGAGGTTGGAAAGGAGCAGGTGATGTCCCACCCTATTGGAGGAAAATCATTTCAAACCTTTTAAGAATTCTGTTTTTTTTTTTCTCAGTTGCATTCACTGTGTGCTTGTCAAATGTCATCACAATTTTAAGAAGGTTGAATAACAACTGACCCTGTTAATCAACAGGGATTTCAGTTTGTGGTTTTAGTTGCACCAAAACTGTTGGGTGCAGTTTAAACTGCTAATTTAGGATTACAGATCATTTTGTCCAAATAGCTGCACTGAGACATCTGAAAGTCTTTTGGTATTTTTCTGAGTGACCTGTGGTCGTTTATTTATGTTTAGTACACATTATTTTGTAATGCAAATATGACACATCAAGAGATCAACCATCAACTTCTGTGTACAACTGAAGGCAGCGGTCAGTATTGCTTAGCTTTGGTCCACTAACTTCACTATTTAAGACCAACTGAATTTCAGTTGTAGTTTTGTTGTTTGTTTGTTTGTTCTACACAGCTGTCTGCCATATGTAGTCTGTGCTCTGAGAGAAAAACGAAATCATTACCAGAAAAGAAGAATTGTAGATTCAGTATATATTGGGTTTTAAAATAGCGCCCCCTGCCTTTGCATGTAGCACTTGCAAACAGGTGGCTCTCTTTCTATATAGAAGGTGGACTGTAAATGCAGCCAATCAAATGATTCCATATGAAACCTAATTTGCATAAAGCACCAACATCACTCTTCTCTCACCGACTGACTTTGTCACTGATTTGCAGCCAAATATCAGCAGGTACTGACATGTCTTGTGTTGCAGCTTGGCTGCTGAATGAATAAATAAACGAGTGGCGTTAGCGGTGCACTGCTAACTCCGGGAGCAGGTTCAGTAATGAGCCTGTCAGTGGTAGCACTGAAGAGCTTTAAAACTTAACAGCAAATGTCCATATCACCCAGTTGAGATGCTAAATGATGTTTTTCATTCGAATCAAAAGTCATGTACTTGTACTACTGCCTTCTGATGTTAGGTGAGGATAGAAGGTGGTGTTGCTGACACACAAAAGTGTTATTCCTCACCCCAGCGAGTGTATTAAGCTCATCTCACACGTGCGACAAAAAGTCTCTGTTTATGTGGAATAAACATAATGCAAAATAGCTGCACCTTGCATGTCGCAGGTAATCATGTACATCTTAATGAAGTTGCAACAGGCTAATGGTTATAGTCAAGTCTGGGGGCATGCGCTGGTGTCGTGCGCTCCTGCATCAACCACACTACGGAACCGCCCCGGTCCTGAATGGCAACCACCCAGGCAGACAACCGATCCAACCCCACCTCTCAAAAGTAATTATCTGCCGTAGCCAGGTGAAACGTGGGTGTCCCCTTGGCCTTCTCCAGCCCCTAGGGTCCTCGACACTGAGGCACCTGTGTGCTGGATCATGCACAGAGAAACGTGCCACATGGATCCTCTGAAGAGATGTGGTACCAAAGACATCCAGTCGTCATCTTACGTCACTGGTTAACATCCAAGTCTCACAACCGTACAGTAAGACGGGAGGCACCGGGTCCCTAAAGACTTGGACCGTTGTGCTTCTGCAAAGCTATCGACATCGCCAGGCGCACCTGTCCAGGGACCCTTTGACTCCATAAGCTCTTCCCATGCATCTCTCGGTCTTATTATAGTTTTGGAAATGTTAAAAAAAACAACAAATCGTGATGAACTGCAACCTCTTCACACGTTAAATGCAAGGCTTTTGCCAGCTGCCGCACACTGCCGGTCCCTCAGGTTTATTCAGAAACGTACACGGTATTGCTGTGTATCGTCTCCGTTTGAGCATACTTGAATGTGATGCAATCTGTACCGTATTTCTTCATGAGGCATATGACGAAATGTTTTGTACTGTCACAGAGGCACACACACACACGCGCGCTACATATTTGCACTTGATGTCCCAAACCTGCATGCATGGCACACTCATCCCTCACCAATATACTGGCGTTTATAAGTGCACCCTCTGGAATAGTTCCATAATTCTAATTTGTTTGGGGTGGAAACGGATGATGAGCTGTTGAGACCCTGAACTCGAGCAGCCGAAAGAATGAAAAAGTGGCTGCACCCTGTGGTGGTGTCCATATAGGACTCTCCATATTTGTCTCTGCAGCAGCCACGGGGGGACCAAAACCTGTTTGGCTGCTTGTGGGCCATCCTTCTTTGCTGCAAGGCGCAGACTGTCATTGTACCATGCATGCGTTTCTGTGCTTGTTATGCAAAGAAACCAAAAAAAAGCAGACAAAGCCAACAGCAACATTACGATCTGGCTTTTGTAATCAAAAGAACTTGCACACTGCCAGCAATTACTACCTGTGGCAATAATGTGAAGGCATTGCAGTGACAATCGGGCAGGCCTGATTTAAAGGAACATATACCTTTTTCCTTTGTAAAAGCCAGTGTGTCAGTCTGCTTGTGAAGTTTGTGTGGAAGAGAGAGTATTTCTTTTCAAAAACTTAACACTAATCTTTGCCTAATGAATCCAGCGTTTATTAATGAGCATACACAGTCATTTTTATGAGAAGCACTAGCAGTTAGCACTGCTCAGTTGGGGACATATTTTATACTTTGTTTTGCGTCACATTAAAGCTTTAGCGTTGTCTCTCAGAGCACATAGGGGTTCTCGCCTACGCACATTTTCTGTGTGCGCGTTGTTTTCGGCTTCTTTGTCATTGTCATCCGTCTCAGCTGGTGTGCCAGATGTGAACAATCTGCTTCCGACCACCAAGAGTCACTCGCTAAATTCTTCTGGGAGCTGAAAGATGATGCAGTCACAGCACAATGTAGTGAAATATGTCAACAGGTATTCCAAAAGTAATGCACGTGTGTTCGGAAAACCATGTCTGAAGACTCTATTCATCTCAAGCAGCAGTAATAAACGGGTTCTTTTTAAGGTGGTTGGCTGTTCACCAGGACAAAATGTTGAATCCATCAGACTACCTGTGAATCTGCCTTTTGTACATATTAACCTCATTTATAACTGGGGTTAAAAGTTTTAAGCGTGGTTATGCGTCTTGTTTTCCCCTTTGTCAGATGAACAGCTGGTGTGTGAGCGCACGCTGAAGTACTTCCTTGGCATTGCAGGCAGAAAGTGGGTGGTGAGCTTCCACTGTGAGTCTGACATACCTCATTGTCGAGCTCCTTCACTGATGTGTTTGAAACACTCTAAATGCAAAACAGCATGATGAGAGGGAGGCACATAGGCTGGAACTGAAGGGTTTTTACATCAAATAGTGTTTGTGCCTCGTATAATAAGCTTCTAAAATTTTGTTCTTCTTTCCTTCTCACAGGGATTTCCGAGTGCTTCAAACAAAGGCAACTCTTAGATGAGGTATGCTTTGCTTTGTGTTCCTTGACTTTGAGCGGTGATCTCCTCTTATATCTCTGTACGTCTCGAAATTGAATTAAGGCCGCATGATGAATCTCTCCATGTGGTTTGCGGCGATACCTCATAAATTATTTGCCATCCATTTGCTTTAGCAATCCCTGCAGCTGTGTCTTTGCCAACCTTCGTTTCATACCACCATTAATTAAAAGTACTTTTTCTGTCATCTAGGCCCGTCTATTAGAATATTTATACCTCATACTGTGTACAGATAAAAACTGTCAAAATGTGAAATGTTCAGTGTACTATTAGATATGCAGTGAAGAGCATATTCGACCATTGAAATAAATAAAAGTAATTTCAAACAGTTTGGCAGATTATAACCATCTTTGCATTATTGCCCTGTCATTGAAGGTGTGAGAAATTGCTCCAGGTATTTAAAAAAACAAAAAAAACAATAGCAAAAGCAAAAACGCTGAGTGATGTTTCAGTCTTAATTCGATGTGTTTTCCTACAGAGTCTCTTTGAGGTGCGAGGTGATGTGGTGAACGGGCCCCTTCATCAGGGCCCCATGAGGGCTCGCACCACTGACAACAATAATGTGAGTCCTTTATACACTTACCATGAGATACTCTATTTATTTGATCTAATTAGAGTCTAATAGTCAAAGCGCAAGTTGAGGAATCTGACAGTGACAATGCACCATTCTGTTCTCGCATCTGCACTGGAAAGTTGTTTTTGCACACAGCTGTAATTTTTATTATGGACTAAACCAGCCATTGTCAAACTTAAGAGCACCAGGGCCCACTTTGAAACCTGAAAATCGTCTGGGGCTCACCTAAATCTTTAATCATAATTTTGATCGACGCATGAGACTAAGATGAAGTATTTCCAAATATATATTAAAGATAAAAGTAATAAAGCCATGTCATTTAAATTATGTGTTCGTCATTTATCTGACCTAGTTTAACATTTTATATATATATATATATATATGCCAAAACAAAACATTTTATTTGATTACATTTTTATAGACTAAACAATCATAGAAATAATAAGCAGCTTGGTCAATAATAAAAAAAAAAATTGCAGACGCATATATGATTTTAATTAATACATTATTTGATCTCTTAAAATTACATATCTAAAAATATTAGAAGAGAAGTTGGATGGTTGATGTGAAGACCAAGAATGAACATCTAAATTAATGAAACTGTAGATGATCTTTATATAGTGAATACTTCATTATTCATGTCCTCTTGTTATCAGAACCAGTCGCAGTGACAAAAAAACAACACACCCACTCTCTAGCTATTGTACACTCTCTCGATATTGTACACGCTGTAGATATTGCATGCCAGCAGCAGTTCTTTACATTTCTGTAGAACTGATTTGTGTAATTAAGGATGAAAAATCTGCATCATCAAACACAAACGTCTCTGGGGAAGAAATGCCAACTTTAATAGTAATCACAGAAGTCAGGGATATTGCCATGAATATTATTAGTATTGACACTATCTGACCGCTGAGTACATTGTACTTCCATGAAGAAAAAAGTATTTCAAGCTGTTTAGTTGTCAGCTCAGGCCTCCTTGTTCAGTTTTTCTCACAGAAAGCGATTGGCAGGAGTAGTGTTGTAGCTGAGAAAAGGCTGGATATCATGTTTGCTGTATCTCTGCCTTTTAAAACAAACAAAAAACATGCTAATTGCATTAATGAGCAATTTCAGGCTTATTTAAGTGGCTTCAGCACAGGCCCAGTACTTTGAAGAAGGCAGACAGTTTGTCCTGCTCATGTTTACCTTCTGTGACCTGCATCAGTGTGACAGACAGATGAAGTGTGTCACCTGAATGTTGATGCTCAGTAAATCGGCCGAAGCACCTCTGTGTGTACCTGTGAGCGCACGAGCGTGCGCTCATATGTGGCTGTCATGTGTCTTATCACATCAGTAACTGTGACACTTCCTGAAGGGCATTAGGTGTTGTCTAAATTAAAAATCTGTAACAGAAACGCTTTTTCATCTCACCGAGCACCTCTGGCTAATGGTCATTATGGACAGACAGGGAAGTGTGTGAAATTAGTATTTCTCTCTCCGGGAGCTTGGACATTTATCTTCCAAACAGTTCCATCCTGCCACATACTGTATGCGAGGTGCACACTTCCTTTCTGCAGTTCAAGGAAACAATTTTACATTCCTATTTCAAGTAAGCTTATTGACCATGAACGCAATAAAACAATATGCCTCTGGTGTCAGGCAGGTCATTTTTCTTTCCTTTGAGCGTGATGTTTTTTACTGTGACGGTGGTGCTGTTTACTGTTTTCTATTTGAATCATTCCTGACAATTAAACGGAGAGTGCAAATTAAAAAGGACTTGACATTTCCCAGTAAACAAGGAATCCATGCAAATTACTGGACACACTTTGTGGTTAGATGTGAACAATTTAGACACACAATCATCTGTAATGACTTAGCCATGGTATTGTTGAACCATTTCCCAGTGCTCACACCTTAACTGGTTAAAAAATTTACAGATGTTCTCTTATGTGACTGCAAAGATACATTCATCTTTTTATCTTTAGCTACTCATGAAGGGCTACAAGATCCATTTCCATGGGCCTTTTACAGACATGACTACAGGTAAACCCTGCACACACACACACACACACACATGTATATATATGGGAATATTGGCAGTGTGTCTTTGCAGCCTATGTTGATTTTAGCAAAGTGTTTGATTCAGTTGGTTGGGCTGCTCTCTGGGACATCCTGAGAATCCGTGGGATCCCCAAGAAGTTGCTGAACATTGTAGCCAGCCTATACACACATACTGTGAGTGCTGTATGGAACAGGGGCAGAAACGGAATTTTTCCCAGTGAAAACTGGCATTCATCAGGCATGTGTTCTGGCTCCTACACTCTTCAGTGCTTGCATGGACTGGGTGTTGGATAGGCTTGTGGAAACCAGTGGCTTGGGTGCTTTTGCTGGCGTGGAAAGGTTTGCTGACCTTGACTTTGCGGACGACACTGTGATTTTTGTGGAATCAACGTATACCCTGGTTGCAGCACTTGAGAAGCTGAGTGAGGAATCGGAGTGTCTGGGTCTGCAGTTGTTCTGGATCAAGACTAAGATCCAGGCTTTTAAGGACTTCCTGGACTCGGCCATCAGAAGTGCATCTGTATGTGGTGAAAGTGTTGAAATTGTAGAGAAATTCACTGATCTCAACAGTGACGTTCATGTTGTGCGTTTACAGAGGTGCCAACTTTCAGTGGCGCCTTATCCTAATGATGAAACGTAGACACGTGCGATTTTTGTGGATAAGCAATGATCATATATTCTTCAGTAACAAGTTTTAACTTAAAAATGACGTTCTTTATCAGTAATTATTCAAATATCATTGCAGTATCAAGAAATAAAACTAGTTCAATGATACAGAAAAAAGTTTTGATATGATTCTATACATTAACTGCTTGTACTATGTTAGTCTCCAAACGTGGCCTAGTGACTGTGTTTGGAAGAATATCCATAACAATCACATGGGTCCAACACTTTATTCATTCCATTTATTCTTCCGTAATGCTTGAATCTAAACATCAATTAGCACATCACAAAATTAATGTTTATTATTTCAAAACTAGCAGGATGGGTAGGCTCTGAAAACGATGCAGGGTTCCCGCTGGCGCTCGTCACTCTCATCAGTGATGAACTTAATCCATCAGTGACAATGAGAAAATTGCTGTCAGTCGTCACAGTGGCGATTGTAATTTTTTTATGACGAATAAAAATTCAATTACAAGTCAAAATTGTGTTTTTGCTTAATCAGGGTTCTTGTTAGGGTTTTGATACATTTTAATGCGTCAATGACCGGTTAGTTGCAGCCCTACTTTGAAATACTTTTTTTTTTTTTTTTTTTTTTTTTTTAAACACGCTTATCAAGAACTGAACAGTGTCCTTATTCTTAAGGTTAAAATGAAGTGTCTCAAGAATTTGCAGTTTAATGACTCTGAACGTTCATAAACTACAGATTTTGGATTTATTATCGTTGATAATTAGATCGTTTTAAAGCTGAACTTTGCCCTAAAAATCACGTCCAGTAGTTGGACCCAGAAGTGCGCAGAGCCTGCAGCAGGCTGTCTGTAGTGGTGGTTCCCTGGCATGTTACTCATTTTCTGTGAATGCTCATGTTTTAAAAAAAACAAAAAAAAAAACAATGAAAAAATAAACAATGCCTGGAGCCGAAAAGGTCTCACGGCATACAGGCAGTCATGCTTCAGCATTGTCACTTTGAGGAATAACATTTATTTGAATTGAAATGTATTACAAATCAAAAAGTTAAACTCATGATATAAAAAAACCACGTCAAATAAAATTACCGATGTTGACTAATTGCACCAGCCCTAGATTCCACATGCTTGTTTCCCACCTCATCATAATAATGTAGGTAGATCAAAGTGCAACTGTAGCATTTACAGAGTTTAAAGGAATATATTTCATATTTTTGAATCGGGAAAAGAACAGAAAGTCAAACAATTAAAATGATGGCAAGAAAAGTCAACACCCACCTTTTTGGCAATTTCTGAGTCAGGAAACATATTCCTGAGCCAGCATGTTCAGCAGCAGCAGTGGGCAAGTTACGCTCCACGATGAAAATGGTGAATAAATCTTGGATACTTTATAATCCATGTCGCTGTTCATTTTGACAAACATGTCCGACATCCGTTTGTTTTTTGAGAGAGTGTCTGCGTTGTCCTTGTGCCCGTCACTACTGTACTTAAGTGTTTTTTTCACATCATCAGTAACAAAGAAGTCCAGTCAACAGGCCGTGCAAAATCTGTGCCATTCCAACTTTTTTCACGTGATTACGGTAAATTTCTCATGGTTCTTCGCAAGAAAATTTTGACTCACTGTTTTTGTTGGTCAGCGTTTCTGAGGTGTTGATGGCGTCCCACCCGGATCATCATCATCCTCCGCCTTCCTCTTCTTCCTCCTCTGCTTCAGCATTTTTGTTTTGGCAGTTGGCCGAATGCTAATGGCTGTCTCAAATCGAAACTGACCAATCGTAGTGCAGCTGGAACTGCGAGGGAAGCGGGAAAAAGTTTTGTCCCTACACGACCGCGAATGCGAATAAATATCTAATAAATGTTCGTATTGTAATAACTGTGCGAGATATCATGGGTGGTTGCCATAAAGTTTCTCACATTAGAGAAACCACAAAGAACGCCTTCTTCCACCTCCGTAATATCACAAAGATTCGACCAATTCTGTCCATGGCGGATGCTGAGACACTCATTCACGCATTTGTCTCATCTAGAATTGATTATTGTAACGCCTTATTCTCTGGCTTACCACAGACAAGCATCAGAGGCCTTCAAATGGTTCAAAATGCTGCTGCTAGAGTCTTAACCAGGATTAGAAAGTTTGATCACATTACCCCAATCTTGGCCTCTCTCCACTGGCTTCCTGTCCGTGTGAGGTCTGACTTTAAGGTTTTGTTAT
>OMMV01092923.1:5301-27335 GCA_900302635.1 Chatrabus melanurus
GGGAAAAAAAAAAAAAAAAAAAAAAAGCAAGACGGCGGCCGTCTGCGATGCATTCTTTCTTTTCAAATTGGGGGAAGAAGGTTGTCTTCAACAGCTGGAATGTCGACGACTAAATTAGAGGAGAATGCAGATGTGTACAGCTGCTTTTATTTCAGCTGTGGATAGGGCCACCACTGTCCAGAGGACAGACGGCCTGGATGCAGGAACACAGGAAAGACTGTTGGGAGAGGACGATGATCGTCACACAACCTACATACACACTGTCAAACTTTTGATTTTATGTCCGGATGCCTGCAGTCTTTAGGGGTCCAGGTGCTTCCTGTCTTATTGTATAGTTGTGAGATTTGGATGCTAACCAGTGACCTAAGGCGATGACTGGATGTCTTTGGTACTAGGTCGCTAGTATCCTGGGGTACCATTCGACATGGTGTCAAGCGAGTGGTTACTTCGGAAAACTCCGATGAGGGAGTGTTTTTCGTGTGCATGATCCAGCACGTAGATCCCTCAGTGTTGAGGCTGGAGAAGGCCAAGGAGATGTGCATGTTTCACCTGGCTGCAGCAGATAGATGGTTACTTTTGAGAGGCGGGGATGGATCAGTCGCCTGCCTGGGTGGGTTCCATTCAAAGACCTGGAGTGGTTCGGTGGTATGGAGGATGCAGCAACGCACAGCGTCAGCACGTTCTCCCAGACAGAGCATAGGAACGGAACAGAATGATGAGAATTTCCACTCATCGCTCACGGAGCTGTACACTCCCCCCGCTCTGTCGCTCACAGCCACTGCAGTCTGTGCCCCCCTCTGGTAAATTTTCACCCCACTCCAATAAAATCGCTCCCCACTCGCTCCAAAGAGTGAAATGGGGATTCAACAATGATTCTAAGATGCAAAGATGAGGTGTTTATCAGTGCAAGAACCATGCGTCTGAAGTTCTGAACCATGCGTCATGTAACATGAACCATGTACCATGAATCATACGCTCACAGCCTGGTACCATGCGCCATGTGGCTGTGCACTCTCACGCACTCTCACACCATGCATCTGAACTTGAGTCTGGGAGCGCTCCGCTCATATGATCTGCTCCCAGTCTTGACTTGACTTGCAGTTGCTGTTATCCAGGAGAGACATGCACTTACACTCAGCCACACACTTGGAGGAGAGGATCACGGTGACCATTTGGTAATGCCCACGTACTTGTTATTGTATGTTGAGTGGAACTGTATTTACATTTATGCTTACACTGCTGTTCAAAATGGTCACAAAATGTCCCTGACCACCTCCGGAGGTGGTTTGACCAATCAGATCACAATCTGTCCTCAGTGCATTTTTGGTTGCATTTAAAACGCTACTTTCCTGTGGTCAAGCACACTGTGATTGAAATCCAATCGCCTAAAATGCATTTTAGTGCCAGGGTATAACTTTTTCATTTTGTGAAGCAATTATTATGGATGGAGGCACATGTGGTCTGAAGGCGCATTCTACTCCAAGCCTTGTTTTCATAAAATATTGCAAGCAGCAGCTGTGGCAAAAATCAAAAGATGTCTTTTGGTTTGAATGCTTCACTCCAGCTGTACTCAGTGAAAAAAAAAAATTAGTAAAAATTTAATTTAAAAAGTGTTATTGTTGTTGTTTGTTTGTCTACAGGATATATTCAAATGGCAGGAACGGATTCCAATGAGATTTCATGGAGAGGTGAGCCTAGGCTCAAGTAAGACTTGATTTTATTTTTGGTGTGAATTCGGATCAAGGCATGGATCTTACCTTTGATCTTTAAACTTTGATCTTTAGTCCTAACCCATTTGATCTTTAATTTCCGGCCCTTGTTCCTTTGATCCTGTAATCAGGATTAGTGATTCATTAAGTGATCACAAGCATGGGTCGGGATTCGCACCCTTGATCTTGATTTCTTTGATCCTCTTTAAGTACCAAAGCAAAACAGACTGAAAACCGAGAATATAAACATAACCTACTTGACAAGGTTGTTCAGCAATCAGGTTTAAAGAATGTCAGAGGAAATTTCAAAGGAATAACCCTGCCACAATGAAAAATAAAAAAATAAAAGGAAAATGCCAACAGAGACATAGACAGAGGACTTTTGGACCTTGATGGAGGTCTGTGCTCTTTGAATCCTGCTCTAGTTCCAACAGTAATACTGTCCGTATTATGGTATGATGAAATACATCAAGTGCAAAACTGCTTATTATTTTTTTCCCCTTTGTTGAGAAGGCCAACTGTTAAAAATCTATTGCGAGGATAAAATGACAGAAATGCTGAGAAACACCTTAGCTGCAGCCACGACCTTGAAGTGCTCTTAAATATATCGGTCGTCAAATATGCAGCAGTATAATTGGAATATTAGATAAACTCAAAGAAATATGAGTTATGACACCCGCCTTCGAAGAGAGGCAATAAAAACCCCTCTTCACAGTTGGAGAGTGCAGGATGACGGGAGGAAAGGAATGAGAGAGGAGGGAAGCGGTGATATATCTCCTGCCCTTCCCAGCCCTGATTTTCCACAGTGATTGGAGGCCCTCTGCAAATGATGAGGGAGGCAGCTGTGAGAGAGCAGAGGCTCTGCAGGTTCACGGCAAAGTCAACACCGTCCAATCCCTCTAAACCCTCACACCGCTCACCGCAGAGCAGCATGCCAAAATAAAGCCAACCCTGCATGCCTGCGTCTGTCTATTACTGTGTGTGTGTGTGTGTGTGTGTGTGTGTGGATGTACAGTGTGTGCCCATGAGCTTTGCACACGCAGGTGAGGGTGCGCCATTTTGATCTACAACCCATGGCGTGATATTTGTTTGCACCTGCGGTATACACATTCCAACAAGACGAACCTTAACTCCCAGATCCCTCCAATACGAGCCGCGTGCATCCTGGGTGGATTTGCATGTGGATTTACTTTGCCTATGGCGGGTTATTGAATGGTTCACTGCATGCACACAGTAGTTTGAGATATTACGCCTCTGTGATATATTACGGCACTTAATCTGGACTGAGTATGAAGCCGCATTGAGATAAATGGCTCCTGTTTGTGGATCTGAACAGGGACAAAGCTTTTTGGTTTGCTGTTAATTGACCATCTCATTCATTTGTTTCTTTGTAACGTATCGTTCACAACCAAATGAATCTGAAGCAACTAATCTTCTGAATGAATGAGAAGATCAGTCTTCTTTGTCAAAGATTTATGCGTGCTTCCCCATTTATTTACATGGTGTTTTCAGCTAGTGCACAAAATCAAATGAACCACTGGAATCCCTGTTCCGAAAACGATATATCAAACCATTGGCGCACGACATGAAAGGAGCCATTCAACTCGTGGCAGCTCTTTACGGCAACAGGAGAGAATAATGGACTGTACCAAGAGCGGAAAGTCCAAATGAACAATGAGCTAAACGAACTGCTGCTCTAGTCGTAGGAAGTTACAATTACCGATGAACGGAATGAACCAAAAATGAGCCAAAAACCATGTCAGTCCTTCTGAATGTAGCAGTGAAAGAAATGAAGCTGCAATTACATTTTGGAGGTTGACAGAAAGACTGACGTTCCTTCAGTTCATTGCAAAAGTATCCAACCGCCACCCCTTCAAAAGCAAGACATCAACATACTGCAACAGGATCCTGGATGTTGGTGAGAGGCGGCCGTGGTCCATGCGTTTGGCATGCGTGGAACTTCTGCAATGTCATCTGTGTCATAATTCATCGTAAGGCATTTGACTAGGTCTTATATATATGTTATATACAGGCACGGTGTTGCACACATGACACACACTTTATGACACAGAACTGTGTACACGTCACACTCACCCGTAGCCAAATACTGCAGTTTATAAGGACACCACAAGCTGGTCTCGGCATCAAGCACGGATGGGACCACATGCTGTTGTGCTGCTCCTGGGCCATCCTTCTTTGCTGCAAGGAGTGTGCTGTCACCATAATGTGTGCACGGTTCTTCTGTGGTTCTTCTCCAATACGCTGCTGCGTTACATTAATACGACATATCATTGTGTCATCTCCGGCTTCCTGAAGACAAGGATCCAGCCAGGCTTTCAATGACTTCCTGCACTGAACCATCAGAAGTGTATCTGCATGTGATGACCGTGTCAAACAGTGACAGTCATGTCTCTGGAACCTTGGCCGAGGTGTAGAGACATCAAGAGATTCAATAGGTTATCGAGTCTTGAGGTTGCTGGACAGATGTGATTGGTGATATCAATATCGTCACAAGAGAATGAGGGTCCAAATCTTTAGGGTACTGGTTCTTCCAGTTTTACTGTATGGTTGTCAGAACTGGACTCTAACCAGTAGTGACCCAAGTTGGTTGGATTAATCTTTGGGTACCACTGGAATGAGTTTCCAAATATTCGACATTTCGGGTCTCATCTCTTGTGACAAACTAGATAATCCTCAAATGAGAAAAGAGAGCCCACATCCCCAATCTCATCTCTACTGCACTAAATGATCGAGATCAAAATTTTAATTAGGATCTGGTTTGTTCAAAAAGAGCTGTTTCGATGCTCTGAAGTGGATTTTTTTTTCAAATTTTAAATAAATTTGATTCCAAATGCTCTTCCAGTATAATACCAGTGCAGCTTAAGGCACATTCTGAACAAAATCTTCATAATTTAACGAGCTTTGGATTTGGGTTGAAGCACTAAATGGAGGCATTGACCTCTCTTCTGTGCAGGTCAGCGTGGACAGCTCTCTGGACGCGCTCCCTGTAAACACACAGACAGTGGGTTTGATTGGAGACAAGCTGGCTTGCTCTAATCAGCTCTCAACTCTCTCCGGGGCCTCTGTTTCCAAGGCAGCAGCATTCTGTTCACACAGATCCAGTTTGCCACAGAAATAGACAAGATGATATTGTCAATATCTAGAAGGAACAGTAATATATTTATTTCCTTTAAGCTATGAAAAAAGGAGAGGTTTGTCCTTTTTATGATGGATGTAGCTTTGCTTTGAGCGCAATTCACTTTGATTTCAGTTTCACTAGCGCGTCGACTACCTGTTACTGCGTGATGTAAATGCCCTAAAATACCAACAGAAAATTAAAGGGGAAAATACTGTGTAATTTATAAAATGGTCAAAAACTGAGCGACTGGTTTATTAGCAGTGAAAGTAACATGAAACTGGTCTTTTTAAATTGTTTTCAGAAAAGAAAAAAATAGCCAAAGCAAAGCAGTGTGCAACAGGAAATGTCTTATCACAATAGAGAAATCGTAAAACAATCTTACTTGGATCATCAAGGGGTCAAGGCTGTGACTGTCCTGTCTCAATACAGAATGATCCTTGATCCCCCCCCCCTAATAATTTCCTGTGTTATTTCTCCCTTCTCTTCTTCTTTTGAGGCCCAACAGTGAAAATAGTATCTGTTGTGTTGTCCTCTGCCAAATCCACGTGCTTTCTGGAGAATTCCCTTTGACAACCAAATGCAAACAAAATCACATGACCTCAGAGCCTCGCTTTCACCTCACTGTAACAAGCAGGGGTTGCCAGAAAAAGGCTGATTGTGAGAAAAGTGCAGGGAATTAAGTGCTATCACGTTAGAACAAATGATCCTTACTTGACCATTCACCGTCTGTCAACAATGATGAAGGAGCTGTAGCTAAAAGAGGGTCAAAATGGCAAAATTCTGTGGGGCTTGAAATGTCTGACCTTTTGCAGTCTGGGTATATGCACTTTCAATGGGGTTGGGTAAGCAGCATGTATGCAAATTTTGAGTTGCCTGGAGTGTGTAATTGCTGAGAACACTGTGGCTGCAGAAACCTGGAAAGGTTTATATATACACAGATATATTGGCTGACAAAAAGAGATGAGGAATCCAGGGAATATTAAGAATGGCTATTTTGAGCAGCACGGTTGGCACGCTTGCCTCCAAGCAAGAATGTTTGTGGTTCAAACCAAACCATACCCATTCTCCTTGTGTCATCCAGCATCCACCATAAAACACATGGCAAATTAACATGCAGCTCCATGCCAAATCCAGTGTGGCACAGCAAACCAAAATAATGGGACTATCCAAAAGAAATCAAAAATTAGTTTTAAAATGGCTATTTTGAGGAGTTGGTCAAAGATATTCCAGTGGTTACTAATGTGCTAATTCAGTGAGTCCATATATCACCTTTCTGTTGGTTACTTAAACTTTGATGTTGGGTGACCTTAAAAGGTCAAACTCAGCTGGAATGGCTATGTTGAGGAATCGGTTACAGATACACCAATAGTTACTATTAAACACTAACATGAACTCATGTATCACCTTTCGATTGGTCACATTATCTTTGACCTTGGGTGACCTTGACAGGTCAAACTCAAGGTCATAACTGCTTAACTCAAAGAGTTTGGATCCAATAAACATGGTGGAAGCGTTGTGTTCTAGTCAAGCACAACGTGGCTCCTTTCTGGACAGGTTGATTGGCCGTTATCACCCGAGCGGCACCAGACGAGTTCTGAGTGCCTTCCAAGTGCTGTGTTTGTTTATTGCTGTTGGGTTTTCGGCTTGTTGTGGTCATATGCGCAAAACTGTCACATGCATTTCTGCAGATGTGAAACGTGTAATTCCTCACCGTGTAATACCTTCCTTTGGCTCTGGTGCAAGTGTCAGGTGGTCTGTGTTACTGCTGTGTAATATAGAGTGAGCTATAATGTGGGACTATATAATGTGGGCATTATAAATGTGAACTTATGGACATTCTTTGCACAGATGTAAAAGATTTACGAGAATGAAATGTAGTTTGTATTCCTGGGTGTCATATGCCAATCTCACCTTTTCCTTACCGTATGGATGTGACCACTTTTACAGTGTGTCAAGCAAAAGCCACCCGAGGTAGTAAAAGTTGACTTTGAGTCATGTATTGTTCAATACGTACTGTATTGAATTTTACACATCTTTATTCTGCAAACTGTGTTTAGCCTTTTACGAGCGTTCTCACACCTGAAAGTCCAGAAAAAGGTTCGAACAAAGGTGCATTTTTATATGTTTGTTCCAGTTAGTTTGGTTTCACGCTAAAGAACTTTGCATGACTTACTTACCGGTACATCCTGACGCCATCATCTATGTGGGCTGCGTCTCCCAATACTTGACATTGATTGGTTTGTAGATGTCCGTGCGCCTGACATTGGCTTGGTGTCAATGGAGAAAAATGATTACATATTGAGAAATATGAGAGAAAAAAAATGAATGAACAGATTCCTTTCATTGCAGCTCCACTATTATTGTTATGGTATTTTTTACTAACAGCAAATGACGGCACTTGCTGTCAAAGGATAAAAATGTTCAACTTGTGCTGCCTGCTGCAGCGACAAGGACAAAATGTACATTGTTTTACCTGAAACAAGGAGAAAAGATGGACAGCGGTGCAGACAGTCACCCGGGTTAATTAGTGAAATTATTGTCCATTTCTTTCCTTCTACTGTTTAATGGAGGACGATAACTTGTCTCAACTTCCTGAAATTGGTCTGAAAGTCGATCCAAAAAGTGTCTTCACACAGCAAAAGGTTCTGTTCATGTTTCAGTTTGATCTGGAATGAGACCACCTCTTTTTGGTTGGTAGGTAACTTTCACACCTGCTATTTTGATTCAGACCAGTGCCTTAAATCAGGGGATTTTGCAGTTTGGGGATCAAAAAAAAAAAAAAATTTCACAGCGTAGTCTTCAAACATCCGCGGTCCTACTGCATGCTACATGTCTACTGTAGGGGCACTGGCATCTGCAGCCTCAATCCTTCACGCTCCACAGCCAAGTCAAAGGTCTAATTATGCATTTGAGCGTGAAAGATTAATTTGCACTTTTCATTTGGAGTGATTGGCACTGGCATAATTTATGCTGACGACTGTTTAACTAACGAGGATTCGGGCGGCGGGCTCCATCAACATGCCACTTGACTCGCCCAGAGTTATTCCTGTTGCGGCTAAATGTATACTCGAGTCCCTGAAAACCTGAGCGTGTCAGAGCAACAGAAGTGAGTTCAAGCAGAGCAAACGTCCTTCTGTTCTTGTGACTTTGGGTGTTTTTTTGTTTTTTTTGGGTGTGTTCTCGTTTTGCATCCTTTTGTCTCACTCCGCCGCTCCACCTGTCCTCCACAACACTGCGGAAAAATGCTCACCCCAACACTTTCTTTCCTCTCCTCGTGAGCAAATCCACATGCGGTCGAGCACATTACAGGACCGCACTGCCCACCGCTGGCCTCTTATTACCCAAAGCTTTGTGCTTTAATGTTCCAGCATAGAAGCACACATAAACCTTGCTAATTAACCAACATTTCGTACAGGGAGGAGATGCAGCTGTTGGGGAAATAATTAAGAGATTTAGAAAATGCTGCATAAAGCATATTGAGAATGACTGCTGACCCTTCATAACCCCGCACGCCACACGCCTGCACGCCTTATATGAAGATGGCTCAGTTTGTGCCGTGATCTGCCTGTGGCATCTGAGAGCCGTTCTCAAACCAGGTGCGTCAAGCAGGTCTTCTGCAGAAAGTGGGGAGCAGCTGTGGAGGAGACAAACTGTGATCTACATAGAAATGGGGATGAGAAGAGCTCATGCGTTTGCGTTTTTGTACTTTTGCACAGAATGTTTTTGCTGATCGTGCATGCTTCTTTTTCAGCACTGTCCTAGTTCACATTGATACAGATGCGTCGTTTCTCACCTGCCCACTCCAGCCGGTCTGCTGACGTCGGCCACTGAGCAGCTCCAGTGGAGCCGGTTGTCATTAGTCATGTGTTGAGATGAACCCTTGCCCCCCTCTTGGGGACATGGTTTATGTCATCAGCTCTGTTTGCTTATACATTATAACTAGGAACCTTTTTAAAAAAATAGACAGATTTATGTCTCCTTTCCCCTTGTTTTTCATGTATCTGGAAGTTCGGCCTACAAGGTTGAGAGACATCTGGGAAGAGCTTATACTGTAGAGTCGGTCACTGGACAGAGGCGTATGGCGAAGCTGATATCATTGCAAGAGGATTAAGGTTGAATTCTTCCAGTTTGACTGTGTAGTTGTGAGACATGGAGAGTAACTAGTAACCTAAGATGAGGATTGGATCTATTTGTCTCCACAGAGAATCCTTGGGTACAACTGGGATGACTTTCTCTTAAGGATAGGTATACCATTAAGATTTCAATGATACTATTACTCTTACTGACACTACTTATCTGGTACTTTAACTGCATTCTCATAAGTTAATTTTTTATTAAAAAAAACAAACAAACAAATTAAGAACATTATCAATGCTTTAAGATGATTTTAGATGTGAGTTAATTGATTACTTTATTTACAAACTTTACAAAAATTCCATTTTTAGAAACTAATGTTATTAATGGAAACCTTTTTTTCCTTTCGATTCATTGTGATGTAAAATATACATTATGCTTAAATACTACTAGTAAAATAGTAAAAAGAAGTAATGTTCTCTGCTAAAATAATCCTGGGCATCCTAAAATTTTAACGCAAAGCAATTATTGTGTGTAATATATTCCCTCGTTCCATGATCCAGCTCGCAGGTGCCTTAGTGCTGACGACCCGAGGAAGTGGAAAAGGCCACGGGCGTGCCCGTGTGTCACCTGGCAAATAGATGGCTGCTTTCAGGAGGTGGGAATGAACCACTGTCTGGTTGGTTGGTTGATAATTGGTACCTGGGGAAGTTTCGTAGGGTGGTGGACGCGGCAATGATCATCACCATCACATGCCTCGAGACCTGACCTTGTAGAGGGACATTTTTGAACCGAGATGAATTGACTACAATCAGGAAATGATGTAGCCTGGAGAACATCTCTTTAATTAATCTTCCCCAGTCACACAGGCCTGTTTTCATCATGTTGGCCTTAATCACAGGTGCTCTACCACTACTTTATAATTTTCAAAAAGGCTGAGTGCCACTGTGGGTCGATCCTCCAACAATAGTTGGATACTTGACCTGGATTCTAGAATTGTTCTTCAAGCACATTTTGACCATTGAGACCTGGCCTCTATCTCTACTGAAATGTTTCTGAATTAATTTAACATTTTGCACAATGTGGGGATTCACTGTGGACCTGTACCTTGTTTCTAAAAGGCATCTTAAAGTTAAGATGATCTTAACCCACACACATAATAGTGGAAGCTTTAGGGAATTGATGTCTGGTCTTCAAGATCAGCCAGATCTGGATCGAGACTAACTTACTAGAGCCTTGGCCACCTATCCTGCTCCTGGCAATCACCTGTCATGCACATTTTCCATATTTGTTTATGCTCTGCTCACACCTCATTAGTTAAGTTTGCTATCAGCCAGCTGTTGTGTAAATGACAAGTTGATTATATTTTGCTGCATATCCAGGTCAGGGGGTGGGAATTTGATGTTTTGACCCATGATCTCTCCTCCTGGTTACAGTATCAAAGCAAGACATGCACACACTTGTAGTCAAACATGTACATATGCTTATCTTTTCAGTTTTCTGAAATCAACACAGGGTCAAATGTTTACATGCCTGATCAAAAATATACATACACCCACCAAGATGATTTGGTCAGTGGTGCTGATAGATCCACAACTCATGAGCTTCTCAATGCCAATGCAAAAAGAGTTTGGTTTGTTGTGGCAAAATCATTGTTTGGAGACAAGGAAAAAAATGGGTTTCAGCGGGTCTTACAGTTTATTCAGAATGCAGACACTGAAATGATAACATGATGTGGGCTTTATACCCTTTATACAGATTGCAGGCACAGGCTTCTATCAGACTGCTGATACATTGAGAACAAATGCTACTTGGTGTCAGCAACTGGCCTTGGACAGAGTACAGCTTATGGTGATGTCATCTGATTTGAATGGTCACCCCAAATGAAATGGTCTACAACACCCCCCTCCCCTTTTTTTCTGGCCCCAATGCCACAAACATTTCAATACATATATTGTAAAAAGATTAATACTTGTAAAATGCAAACAAATAAAAAAGGGAAAAACATCATATGAATGATCATAGTGCATGAATTTGCTGCATGGCTTTTAGAAAAAATAGAAAAAATGAAACACTTTGGATCATATATGAGCATGGAATAACACAGGTAACTAAACAAAGAAAAAAAAAGATATTTCTTGCATATAACATAACATGAGTTTAAGTGCACAAGTGTAAATAGTGGTGCATGCAATTTCAAGTGATGTTGTGTTATTTCTCAGTGGAGGCAGCCAACAATCATTTAAAGATCCCACAGCCCAAAAAAATAAGTGAAATTTCATTGTGTAAACATGCTGTATGAAAAGATATATTGCAAATAAATCTACTCATAAACCGGACCACAAATTGAAAAAAAATATATGTAGTAAACAAAAACTAGAAAAAAATCAGTTTGAGACCAAGACAGCATGATGGGAAAGATGTTCAGTGCAAATCTGAGAAAGAGCATCATACATTTTCACAAGTTGACTGTCGGTGCCATTTCTAAACAACTGCAAAGAACAGAAAGAAAGAAAGAACAGGCATAGTCACACTGAGAAACTGTGACTACGCCTGTTCTTTCATTGGAGTCTTCAGTTGGATGCAATACAAATTATTGGGAGGTATAGCCACTTTTCAGAGGTCTGGAAGCAAGATCAAAACTGTTACCCTCAGCTGAAGAAATTAGTTTGGATGGTCAGGAACAACCCAAGAAGCACCAAGGCACAGACCTGCAATGAACTGGAAGGTGCTGAAACACCAGTGTCACTGTCTGCAGCTAGGAGAGTTTTACATCTCCATGGATGTGTAATCCTGCTGAGAAACCAACAAACTGGTTGGCGAAGGTGCTGACTGTTATTTTGTTCAGTTACTGGATCGCTCAAATGATCTCATGACCTTTATTTGCTTTCAACTCAGTGTGCTGAGGTTGACAGATTAAAATACAGCATATTTATACACTACCGGATCGTCGTTTTCTTTCTTTTCTAGTTCGATAGTCCAGGCATTGGCATAAAGGGGACATCACCCCTGTGGCAGTTCAGCAGCTATCTGATTGGCTGTTCAGTAAAGCTGTACGTTTACACACACTGTGAATAAACAGGAAATCTTAAAATCTTTTTTTTATTTGAAGTCTCAGGCAGTCACTAATGACGCAACTTATTGAAGGGAGCTGCTTCAATGTTTTATGGAATAAAAAGTGACACTACATCACAGAATTCTGTCTTGCCTGGCAGCCACATGCTGTGCAGCTTGGTTCTGCTTGCAACGTAGATGTATGAAGTTTTTTGGGGTTTTTTCTCCCCAATGTGCCCCTGGGGTTTTTACTCGTATAGCCTCTGAAACAGTTTTCCCAGAGTGCAGCAGATTTGTTTACAGTCCTATTTTGAGATGGCACGTTCATGTTAGTCATCTCTACAAGCTGAATAGATTTAAAATTCATAAACCCTTCACAGTGCTCGTCTTCACTTGTATTTGCTGTTTTATTGTTTACATCTATTCTCCCCCACAAACTGATTTATTCATTTTTAGTTTACATAGTTCGGTAAATCTATGTTTGAATGGCAAACCATTAACTTATTAAATCATAGCAAATAATTATTTTATTTATTTATTTTTCTGCCAAAATGACTGTGTGCACTTGGGGTGGAAAGTGTAAAATTATACAAATATCAAATACCTCAAAGCAGGTTTGTTACGAGGTTGATATGACATCCACTACACCAGGGGAAACCTGTTGGCTTAAGATGCGGAAAAGCTGTCTGGCAAAGTTGCAGGAGGTTTGATCGCAGTGAGAACAGGGGCCACTCAGAAAGTGCAGCAGCTGTGCCTTACATGTTTGACACAAAATCATGCAAAATAATTAACTGTGATTCAGGGACACCAACATGTATGATTTTGGGTAACCTTGACATTTGATCAATTCTGTCCAAAACATCATAGATTTTAGCGTTAAGAAATCAGGCTCCGGTGCTGTTCAGTTTGCAGAGGAAAACTTGGGCCGAGCAGAGAAGACAGAGTTGGACGTTTGCATTGAGAACCCGACGAGCCGTGCAGACGGCCCCAAACACTGGACTGAGAAAACGTACAGGCAGACAGAACTCAAGTTTCGGCCAAACCCAAGTGCCAGAATTGAAGAGTTTCTCTATAAAAAATTGGATCGAAAAACGTCGTCCAGAATTACTAATGGAGAGCTGCTGGGCCGATCTATGCAGGACGCGGTAAAGACATTTGGTCCTGAGAGTCCATATGGGAGCACTTTGATGGAAGTTGTGGAATTCGAGAGAAGATTAGGATCAGCCGAGAGGGAGTTTCTCCAAGCATCAGCTATCACCTTTCTCACCACCTTGAAGAAATTTCTGGAAGGGGGAGCGGAGGACTATTTCACATGAACAACAGCTTCTTGAAAACCTTTGGCTGGATCTGAATGCCTGTAAAACACGTTTGAAGAAAGCCAAAGTGGCAGAAGCCACAGCTGCATTGACACGCAGCTTTTGGAAGAGGGCTATGGGGAGAAAGCGGAGACCACGGCTCGCATTTGGCTCCAACAATGGCTCCAGATTTTCAGGAGACCAGACCCTGCAACTATGTTCTTTCTGCCAGTGCCTGGAAAGAGGAAGTTGATAAAACTGAACACGAAATACTCGTGCTCCAAACAAAGTTTGGCCCTGAGGTTATCCTGCTGCTTTTGGAAGGCATTAGGGGCTAAATGCATTTTTTTGTCCGAATCGTTCACTTTGTGATCCAAGCACCAAATTTGGCCTGAAGAAACTCCTAGGAGTATCTTTTACAAAAATAACATTAGCCATTCCAAAATCCAATATGGCCACCAAGGACCCAATATTACCATTTAGTTCCTTATTTAGTTGCACTTTTGTTTGATTATAACACCTTCAGACATGCAAGCTCTTTTTTTTTTTTCATTTAGTGGTCTGTTGTATTGATTATGTCGTACTTCTTGCTTCTACAGCTATTCATGCAACTAACAAATACAAATGTAATGAGTCCAGAGGCATTTTTTTGCCTAGGTCATTCAACAAGGTCGTTCAACCAGAAAACTGAGTAAATGTCCATTTGCCTGTTTTGTAGATGTCAATATCTTTTAACACTGATTAAATCATTTGAAAGCTCTGCTTTTATTCTGTTATATTAGATTCTTTCCACCTGCATCATTGTGGCATTGCTGGAATTCCTATATCATTTGTGGCACTTTTACAACTGTCTTCCTCAGTCTGTATATATGTAACGTTACCAAAGAAATGGATTTAACAACGGCTCGCAAGTAGTTTTCATGTCTATTGTTTGACTCGGTAGACTAATTTATCATTTTTATTTAACATAACATGCAAGTTTACATGCATATACACAACAAATGCAAAAATATTACCTACATTTTTGGAATTATACGGTATTTAATAAATATTCCGATAAAATGGAGAAGGGTCTGGCTGCGGCCGACGTAAAGGCGTGGAGCTCCACACTAGACAGAAACACATGACCTCCACGCCATTTTTGGGTGTTACTGTGGGTTTGGCTGAGAAATAAATATACGTTGTTGTTAATAATTAACAGTGGTTTATAATGCGTACTTTAATTTACACGGTTAAAGGGTTTCACACCCTAACCCAAACCACTGTTACTAACCCTAACACTTCTTTAGTCTTCTTTATTTTAGTCACGTGTTGCTGTGGAGGTCACATGTTTCCATCTAGTTTGGAGCTCCACACCTTTACATCGGCCGCAGCCAGGTGCTCTTGATAAAATGTGGCGTCTATGTCGGCCATTTTGAAAAATATGGCCACCATATTGGATTTTCACGTGGCTAACGTTTTTTTTCTTAAAGAATACCACAGAAGGGCCATGCCTGCCAAATGTCATGCTTGCATCACTATGTGAATGATTTTACACTTATCTGCTCAGCAAATCAACAGTATGTCCAAGCAGCATACTACAAGCAGTGATATCACCAAGACCAACAGAAAGAGCTGACAAGGTTCTCCAATGGATTTGCAATGAACTCCATGGCCACACCTGCCTCTGCACCTGAACCCATCAGCAGCCATTTGGAGACGGAGACACTGCAGATTGACAAAGTACTGGCAGCAGCTACAGCAACCTGCAAGACAAAGTGCTTTATGATTATAATGCTGCATATTCCAGTGAGCTTTTTTTCTGCTACCGACTGAACTCATCACAATTTGCACATTGCCAGGCATGAGCTCTGTCAGGCTGATTGGTGAGAGGGGGAAGCAGAAAAGCAATGTGCCTGTCACATACTCAGGAGCTTCTCGGCTAAATAACACACCTACATGGACGGACTCGCGTATGTGCATGTAGGAATGATGACCAGATGTATCATTATGGAGGCAGAACTAAAAGAGCAGCTTCGATTGGGTTTCATACTCCTTGGAGTGGACCTGCAGTAGCTCCGCCATGCTATCTGTTGCTCAGTGTTGAGCCAGCATCCTAAGATCGTAAGCCAGTTTCCTGGGAGACAGTGTCCTGGGAGATAGGTGAGTGGTCTTCTACCTCGGTTACTTCTCTGTTGGGAATGTGGTCCTTCCAGCTGATGTTGAGTCCTCTACGTAATACTCTACTGATCTTAAGGAGTCGTTCGAGGTCTGACTTCCAGATCCTATCAAGCTTGTTGCATGCATTCCATGCTTGGGAATTGAAGTCTTCAAAGGAGTCTGGGATGCATTACCCAAGGTATTTAAATTGTGGAACCTTTTCTAGATTTGTTCCTTTCACGGCCTTGACATCAGATGAGGGATCACATTTAAGGTGAAGAGTTTTTGTTTTTCCTTCATTGAGATAGAGGCCAACTGCATTCGATGCTGCTTCAACACGATGCAGGAGGGACTCTGCTTTCTCAACAGATGTCACTAGGAGCGAAATATCGTCAGCAAAGTCAAGATCAGTGTTTCCTCAGGACCCAAAGTTCTGCATGTTTTCCATTTGTCTCTGATCTACTCAGACCAGATCAGGTCAGTCAGGTACATTCAGCCAATCAGCAGCTGGCAACAATGGAATACACCTGATTTGGCTCATTATGTGCAGTTAGAGCAAGGAGAAATGGAAACATGCACAGTACTTAGGGTCCTGAGGACCAGGATTGGGAAACACTGGTCTAGATCATGGAGTCAAATCTTAGGATAACGGCTGCTCTTCCTAGGCTCAAGGACTGATGTTATCAGCCTGTTTTATTTAATTTTGTAATATTTATTTATTTTTTTAAAGTTGCATTTTCTGATTTGGGTTTGCCCTTTTGAGTCACAAATGGGATTTTTAAATTTTTTTTTTATTTTTTAGCTCAAATGACTTTTAGGGTTCCTGTCTGGACAAAACTGAAGTATGCACTGCCCCAGCCCACAGTGGATCGCCATACCAAATCTGAGTCAAGTCTATCAAACTGAGATTGGCTCCAGAAACCTGAACTGTTATTAATGTGTAGTATTTAGGAGAGCCCATTCCTCTGTTGTATGTTATGCTCCATTATACGACATGGAAACAGATATTTCACCAGCTTAAATGTTTCTTATCTTCCCACAAGTGCATATTCATTTCTTTTTATCCCCTGAGTTGAGATGCATGTTAGTCCACAAACCGCACCGCAGGTAGATTGCCTTGTGAATTATTGAGGAAGGCAGATTGCCCCCTATCACAGCGGCAGAATGTGAGATGCTGTGGTTTGCCGTAACGAAATCAGAGTGGTGAGATCAGGAAAACTAAACCCGTGCGATGGGCAGAGATGTCTCAGGAAAGACCAAGAGCAGATAAGACTTCAGCTCTTTTATTCATTTTGAAAGTGAAAGATGGATGATCGACTGAATAATTTTTAATATGCTTTGAGGCCGCGGAGCAGACGAAAGGAGAGGCGAAAGATGTTTATTTACCATCTTCACTACAGCGAGGCCCGGCACTCATGTAGCGAGGTGAGATGCGGTGGAGAGATAGGGGTTTGGATCAAAGCGATTAGGGCGTTAGAAGAGGAATGGAATCTCATCTTGAGGTTTTCTCTCTCTCTCTCTCGGTCTCTCGACTCGCTGCTGTGCCGCTCGCCGTGAGTTCACTATCGACCCACAGACCCAGAAAAAAGCCTTTATCAGGCCCTTACTGATGGTTGCTATTTTTTTGAACACTTTGATTCTTCATCTCTGCTCCTTTGATCTTTCTTTATCTGCTTCTCTTTCTCCTGTGTGGCATCTTTTGTCGATCCGATCAAATTAACTGTTGGTTTCACTTAGTATTTTTAGGTATTGCTGTCCCTGAAGCAGCTTTTTTCGGCAGCCCTGGATCAATCCTCCACAGTGGAGAGAGTAGAACAGAACAAACAGGCATGATTTGGCCTCTGTGGGATGCCCCTGCAGTGGGGCTGGTGTTAAATGAACCTGTTGCTTCCACTCGCAGTGGGTCTGAAGCCCCACCATGTGTGAAGTTCACCCACACTTCATTGTAGGCTCCGAGGTCCCTTTGCTTTCTAGTGAGCTGGAACTACTAATCCTCAGTATATTGACCTCCTACTCATCCATGTGGATGAGACCTACCACATTTACCCAGGAGGATCCCTGGGTTGTGATCTGGCCCTGGTCACGTCTCCTCAGCTAATGTCACATCCACAGTCAATGCGCTCTCTCTCCACGGCTGTTCATGGCCTTGTTCTCTTTCTTTTTCACTCTCTGTTTTATTTCCAGTCACTCAAATATATGGTTGAATTATAGAATGAAAAACATTTACACTTTTAAATGTAAAAAGAGGTTGTCGAGTTTGTTCAGCTATCTCCTTAGGGTGCCTCCTGGAGGTTTTCTGGCCACATCCAACGGGAAAAGACCCAGAAAACACTGGAGGGATTATGTATTCCATCTGGCCAGGGAACGCCTCGTGATCCCCCCAGGAGGAGCTGTAGGATGTGGCCGGGATGACGGACATCTGGACTACTTTACTCAGCCAACAGCAAAAGCAACCTGACTCTGCATAAACAGTGGAAAGTAGATGGATGGATGTATATTTACTGCATAGTCCATGTACCAATCAAAAAAATAATCCACCTGGCCATCCATCTGTGTCTGCTTCTGTGGACATTACACCGTATCTCAGGAACTGCCGGTCATACAGTCTTAATTTTGATATCACATTATTTGCAAGCTACACATTTCTGCAGGCTCTAATGGAACACTTTGTCAGAAACTGAAGTATTACTATGGCGAGGGCCAAGTACAACAACATTTATGCACTACACAGAATTCAGTAACCTCTGAGGCTGCAGAGCAGATCTTGGGTATAAATTACTCAGTGACTTCAAGTTTGTTTGATAAAACAAAAAAAAAAGACAAGAAATTCCTGTTTTGACCTTTGATGCAGGTTAATACACCCCTTGATGAGTTCACCTCTTGACACCTCTTTTCCACTGAAGACAGAAGGCCATATTGTGATGATGTACGGTGCATTGTAATGCTTTGTCACTTGTGATTTGCAATTGTTTTAAAGCACTTTGAATTGTATCACTTGAACTGAAAGTGCTACATAGATAAAGTTAATATTATTATGGTTGATTATCCATAGCGCAAGTCTGTTTGTGGGAGTGTCCAACTCCTTTTTGCTATTTAGAGGGTCCATAATTTGTGTTCAAAATAGGCCACAGGTGGCAAAGGGGTTGGCTTGATACTCTTAATGACTTATGGGTATGTTTTGGGCATGACATGAGTTAAAGCACTCACAGTGAATTGACTCCAGTAAGAGGTTGTCTGGAGAGTTAAGAGATCTACACCAACACGTCAGAGCCAGCGGACAGCAGCCACCAAAGCTTGCTGAGGCGAAGCAGTGAAGCTCTTAGTTTAGCTTTTATAACATATTCTACTCGTGTTTACTTTTATGTTGTTTTAGTGGTTGTTTTCAAGTCAGTTTTGTTGTACATACAAGCAGGGATTACAAATGTTGTGAATCCACTTATGTAAGGCACATGTGAGTATTTAAATACCACAAACAATTTAATTCTATTGAATTTATTTATATGGCGCCAAATCACAACATAAGTCATCCCAAGGCGCCTTCACAAGGGCTAGGTCTAACCTTACCCACCCCCTGAGCAAGCAAATTGGCAACAGTGGTAAGGAAAAACTCTGTAAATGATTTGTGATTATAGGAAGAAACCTCAAGCAGACCAGACTCAGAGGGGTGACCATCTGCTTTGGCCAAACTACCAATGACAAAAATTGAACAAGACAAAGCACAACAAGGAGTTGTCAAACATGCAACGACAGAGGAGGTGAATTCAGCGTCCAGGAGCTTATAAGGTCCAGTGGTCAAAATAACCAATAGTCCAAACAGTCAACTGGGAGGATCAAGGACCCGTGAAGTGGAACGCTGCCAGGAACACCGTCGAGGGGGTCTGCACTCAGACACTCAGGCAGAGGGCCGGCCCAGGGAGTCCCCACCTCCAGCTACATCTCCCGGCCCTCCAGCAATGCCACAGCTTCTTCATCCCCAGCACCTTGGACAAAGGACAGAGCAGAGAGCTATCAGCTGGAACCACCAACACAAACAAATAGCACTTTACAACAACAGAATAATGGACAGGAAGCTAACGTGATCGCAGGCAACACAGTCCTACCTACCACTAACTTTCCCAGAATTTAGGTGTGGTGAGACTGTGCCCACCTCTACCAGCAGTAGGAACATAAATACACTGCACTCAGCTCTAGACGGAGTTTTTGCTGGCCTGGCGCAATCGCTTTCTGCTTCCACATGATAACAGTCCACCTGCACTGCGCCTGGCCAGACCTCATTTTAAGACCAACACATGCATGAGCAAAAGTACACAAGTAGATGTGCAAATTAAACGACATGGGCACTGAGCATAAAAGCCACAACTGTGTCGGGCGGAAAATCCCAATGACGCTTGCGTTACGCTGTGCGCTGCATTGCGATAGGATAAGAAAAGATAGGTCGCATAAACATAGCAGAATGCACAGTTGAATACCTACATTTAAACATTTGGAGCAGTAATGCAGAAGGGAGATGGTTTTCTTTGTTGGGAGGAATTTGAGACCAAAATGTTAATTATAAAAGCATTCTAAAAAAAAAACAACCTGTTTGCAAGGTTGTGCTCCATGCACCAAAGGAAAAGACAAGTTGCCCTGTACAACTGGATCCTTTATTAACTTTTAAAAGCAACAAAAGGCGAAGGTTTGCAATCAGCCCCATTTGTTTGTGTGTGGAGAATATATCGGAAAGTAACAAACAGATGTGCTGATTTTTTAGGGAGATGGGTCAGAGAAAAGTTGATTTAAATGTTGGTGATGATCCCAACCTGCCTGATTTTTTTTCCTTTGATTTCTTTAAGATTGTGAGAGTTTTTCATTGTATTTTGTTCCCACCTTTTGACATCACAAAGATCTATAGACATCTGCCATCCTGTTTGTTGGTGGACTTAATATTAGTTCTGGCCATTGTTACTCTGTTGACAGTACTATACACTCTCTGGGTGCCCTTCCAGCTATAAATTATTTCAAGAATAAATAAGCTATAATTGTCTTCCAAAAACACACAGTCAGGACCGATAGAGTGCGGATGGATCGGCACTGACTGATCTTGCAATAATAATCACAGCCAAGACAGGATGATTGATTAATCAGTTAAACAAAACTGATGCTAGATGTGATTGACTCCATCAGGATGGTACTAAATATGTCATTAACTTGTGACAAATGGTCCCCCTCAACACCAATACTGGGGCATAAAGACTAATTTTGGTAAAAAAAAGAAATAGATAAACTTGAAGTCCCAACACTGGATCCTAAATTCTTCTGTTCTTGTTCATGTTTGGTAAACTCTTGCTGTGTCTGTCATATTATGTTCTCATCAGTTTAAGTCATGTCAGATTCTTCTCCTCGCTATCCAGAATGGCTCATATCCCGGGCCTGAGCCTCTGAAACCTAGTGTACTACATGATAATGCCACAAGGTCTTCATGGATCATAATGAAACTTGCTAGTGTAGATCAAACTTGTGCAAGGTATAAAGTTCTGCTCAGTGATGCACTTTAAATTAAGAATTGTACCATTCCTGTCAAGAGGAGGAAACATTACATGTATGTATTCATGTACCCGTATCCATATGGAAAACGTGGTTAATCACTTCAAGGTAATCATTAGATAAGAAATGTGCTCCAACAACAATGAGCACGTTTACATGCACCACTCTATTATCTGATTTCTGGAGTTATCAGATTATTCAAGTGATCATGTATACAGCATAATCTGATTTCCTTTATCAGATAACGGCTGTTATCGGATTATGAGAAATCTGATTAACACAGCGAGGTTTTTCCCCAATAGTCTGATTTCTTGAGTGCATGTATACTCTAATCTGTTTTCTTTCATTCTTTTGCATCTGTGCATGTGTAAAAATCTCCATTGTGCACCTGAGAATTCCTTGAGCACCACTCTCTCCCACTAGTCCTTACTCCAAACGTGCATCCAGCAAGTACATTTTGTTGGTAGGAGTGGAGGAAGACCTATCATGCTGAGACCCTTGGTCGTCGTTTTGAATCGTCGTTTTCTCCTTATGGAAAAAAAGTGAAGAACAGCCTCAGTGTATTGCCTATTTTGCAGGCATAATACTTAAATACAGCCATATTTTCTTCCAAATTGCAAGAAACCAATGGGGGGGGTTGCAGTTGTATCACCAAAAAAAAGTTAGTGTTTTCAAAAGCAAATGAGTAGTCACACATTTTACTTATTTATATTTATTTAGAAATATTATATATTTAACAGCTTTTCATTATATTTAAAACTTTCAGACAGATTAAGCAGGCTGTAAATCTTATACAGTACTGTAAAGCATTATTTTTCACATAAAATGTCAAAGATTATGCTGTACGTAATTTAACCTATTGGGATGGAACAGAATATATATATGACGGAACAAATATTTCCATTAACATTACAATAATAATTTCATCTGTTTTTCTTTTGCTCTGCATTGTAGAAAATTTGGAAATATTAAATTTTTTTTTGTTCTTACTGCTGTGCATTTATTATTGTGATCAATCTGCAACTAAAAGTCAGCCAACAGTATTTTATTTTAAATCTCAATTTGTGTATAACAGAACGCCCGTGCTCTCGGGGCCTGAGA
>OMMV01093247.1:1274-15493 GCA_900302635.1 Chatrabus melanurus
GTGTCTCCCCCCCCCCCCCCCCCCCCCCCCCCCCCCGGTTCTTCAGTATTGTTGCTGTTTTAATTTCCTGTTTTACATCACGTTTATTTTGTTGTATAAGTTTGTGCACATTTCTCATCACTTATAATTTCTGTTGGCCCTTTTGTTTTTTTTTCCTTTTCCATTTTCATCCTTATTCGCGCTGCGATATGTGCGGTGGCCTGAGACTCCGCAGAGACCTACCCCAGGATCTGTGTCCTGTGTACAGGCCCGGCGAGTGGGAGCAGCTGCCATCAGAATGGGACCTAAATCCCTTCAGCCGCTATGAAGCTCTGGATCCTAAACGACCTATTATCTTAGACAACATTGACTCTACGCTCTCTGAGACCGGTAATGTGACTGTTCTTCATGTGTCTGCCAGATCAATGAATGCCATTTGTGAATTTTGACAAACAACCCTTAAAACTACTATTTTAACTTTAAAGCTACAGTGTGTAGGATTTAGTGTCATCTAGTGGTGAGGTTGGAGATTGCGTTATACCGTCGCCAGTCACGATTTTGGTTCCCTTCACATTTTCGCTTCTTTGGATTCATGCTCTCTTGCCTTTTTGTGTGATAAGTCAGTGTTTCTCAAT
The DNA here is from genome assembly GCA_900302635.1 of Chatrabus melanurus. Taxonomy (NCBI): domain Eukaryota; kingdom Metazoa; phylum Chordata; class Actinopteri; order Batrachoidiformes; family Batrachoididae; genus Chatrabus; species Chatrabus melanurus. The sequence continues at coordinate 1,889 of OMMV01093247.1, forward strand.
CCTGGTCCTTGAGACCCAAACTACTGCACATTTTCCATTTGTTCCTGAACTAATCAGAGTAGATCAGCTCAGTCAGGTGTATTCAGCTAATCAACATGATTAGCTGAATACACCTGATTGAGTTGAGCTGAGCTGATTATGCACATGAAGCATTGCTTCATGAACCAAAGCTTCATGCGTCAGAGCGAGTCCCGCACGCAAATCCCAGAAAACGTGTCATTGTAAAATGCAAGACAATAGTTCGTCAAGTCTGGGTGTCCAAATGTCTTTGTAAATGTGGAATCCCTGTGTAAAGGAATGAAATTCAAATGTACTGCTTGCTATTTCTCACCCAGGTTTCATTGCGCACATGAAGCATTGCTTCATGAACCAAATCTTCATTCGTCAAAGTGAATTCTAAATATCCTGTGTTCAATAAAAACAATTTATTTAGTGCACAGTGCAATTAAACGGTCGAATACGGTGTGGATGGTCCTATATTTCACAAAAATACGGGTTCTCAAATTTGTTAGCTTGCAGTAGTAACCAGTAGACGGTGTATTGGGGAGCCACCACTGATCCCTCTTCTTTTTTCTTCAGTCTTCCAGCCGCGCTGCACAATGCGAAAGGCAGAGTAAGTATGTCCCTTTTGAGCTGCTGTACATGGCTGCCTCCATGAGGGGGCCCGCTCCCATGTAGATATGAAGGGCTCATTCTAAGCCCATGGAAACACATCAATTCGCTCTTGCAAGTAACTTATGCACTAATGAACAGATGGTTATGAATGCTTTATTCCATTTATGTCACTAAACACCCCTAAATCCCACACACTGTAGCTTTAACTGGCAAACGGTCAAAGGTTCTCGTGCACGTTTTGGTTTCATAGTAATATTTATTTTATAACGGTAATATTAGCCAGCTGTGTAAAACATGTCGTCTCTTCTGAATCCCAGCAAGCACACAGGGTGAGCAGCCAGAGAAGTCCCCTTCAGATGAAGGCTTCACAGAGTTGGAGCCGACAGTCAATGGGACCACTGACGATGGAGAGGCGACGTCTTTGAAAACGCACAGCACTGACAGCACGGATCAACAAGAAGCCCTGGAAGGTTCCTGCCCTGACCAGGAAGACTCTCAAAACAATTTGATGCTGTGCCAGACGAAGGAGAAGCTGGATGAAGAGGAGGACGAGGGCGTGGCTCAGACGAGTTCCATTGAGGATGGAGAGTCGGTACAGTCTGCATCAGAAACTGAAAAACAGGGAGACTCGCACGGTAAACCTAAGAACCAAGAGGTGACGGAAACCAAAGATACCAAATCAACAGGGAGCGGAGAGCTGCAAAACGGTGTGAGCGATAAAACGATCCGCGTAACAGTGGGCCCAAACAGGCAGAGTCTGACAGAGGCTTCAGATATTCACGGGAAACTTCGTCCTGGGAAGCAAAGGCTAGCGGAGGAGCTTTCAAACGGACTGACGGATCAGGACGAACTCAGTGAGGACGAGAGGCGAAAGAAAACCCACGAGGCGGAGGTGAAGTCCTGGTTGCTGGAGAGGATACAGGCGCCGATAGAAGGTAGGCTTTCTAAACTTAAAACGCCTCTAAATGTGGCGAGTTGAGCGGTGGCTTTGTCTGTATACGTTTCTGGCAACTTGCCACTCTTACAGCAACTCTGGCTGTGTTCAAGAGGAACCGTCGGGAGATGACGGATCAGTCTTTCGATTATTAAACTCTGCATTTGCCGCTTCTGAAGTTCAAACGGGTACCTCGGCTTCAGAGAAGGAAATGTGAAATTGTCATGCAGGAGGCCCGTGGAGGAAAAAGTCCATTCGTGGTAGCTAGGCGATGAGCTGCAGAGCTCGGTGTAATGGTTCATTCCATGCAAAATCAAAAATTTCTTCCCGGGTGACTTTCTGAGTTTTGGGTGAAAGCTTGACAAAATGTACCTGGAGGGATGTAATGCAAAAAAAATAAAGTTTGTGTGGAAAACTCCAAGGGGTTTCTGAGTTATACCCCTTTCATTTTGGGGTGCCACGCCCCTTTTTCCCGCACTTGCGAATCTCTGCAACAGTTTATGACCGTTTTTGAAAGGACATAACTTCATTTCTAAATGAGATGGGAAGATAAAAAAAATTGCAAAGAGATAAACATGTACAGGACTTTGTTTTAAAAATAAATAAATAACTTTTTGGGAGCCAGGCATGCCACACCCAGAACAGAATTAAGCTGATTAAATATGCTGATCTCATTCTGTGTAGACATGCTCTACTCCTCCGAGGAGAAGAGTAAAAACCCCCCGATGTTCCTGTGCTTCAAAGTGGGAAAGCCAATGAGGAAGTCCTTTGCTGTGGGGATGACCTCTAGTCCCGCCCACTCATTTGGAGGGCGGGGAAAACAGCCGGAGTACTGGTTCGCTGTCCCGCAGGAAAGGTGAGATGTTGATTAGTTCAAATGCAAATACAGCACCACGTATTCCATGATGCACTGCGTCGTAACCAGCAGTGTGGTTTTTTTAAAGCTTTCTGTTAACGTTGGCGTTCCAGAGTGGACCACCTGTACTCGTTTTTCGTCCAGTGGTCTCCAGATGTGTACGGGAAGGAGGCGCGGGAGCAGGGCTTCGTCGTGGTGGAGAAAGAAGAGCTGGACATGATCGATAACTTCTTCAGCGACCCGTCGTCTTGCAGCTGGGAGGTGAGCTGGGTCCTCTTTGCACACTTGGGGATTTGTAACTTGGCTTCAGCAGAGCAGGAGTGATCGTACGTCGTCTTTCCGACGTACTCGTTCTGCTCGTAGATCATCACCATCGATGAGGCGAAGCGCCGACAGAGTTTCGGCAGCTGTGAGGGCGACTTTTCGTTCGACGCGCTGCCTGTTCTCAGTCACGCCAGCGCTCTGCTGCAGGACACACACATTGAGAAGGTACGTTTCAAAGGGGATTCAGTTTATTCCGACCGAGGTGCTCGAAGGTGCGTGATTCCACGCGGCAGCGCGTTGCGATGATCTGTGTGTTCTTCAGCTTGCCTGTCGCTTGCCGGCCCGTGTGCAAGCCTGCCCGTGGAGACTGGCTTACAGCACCGTGGAACACGGGACCAGCCTCAAGACCCTGTACAGGAACCTGGCAGAAGTTGACAGCCCTGTGCTGCTGGTCATCAAAGACATGGATAACCAGGTAGGTCGTGGCCAAACTGGAAAAGGATTGATATCTCAAAAACAAGAAATACTATCATCTTGTACCTAAGGTAGCGTGGTGGCCACCACTTCTTGTATATAATGTTATAGAGATTTGTGTTTACTGTGAGTTTAAAGGGCATAATTTTTGAATTTTTTTTAATTTTATTTATTTATTAATTTATTTTTTTACATTTAGCAACCTGAATTGCCATATTGGCCTGAAAATATATATTTCTGGAAATACATCTGATAAATATGGGGTGATTACATAATCACAGACTAGACTTTTACATGTCATATACACACAGAACAGTAGATGGCAAGAAAAACCTTTGAAAAGAGTTTAACCTTATTGCAAAACCAGCCACAGCAGCCAGAGTTAAGTCCTATATAGACCCCGAGGCCCGTTGGTGCCGTTGCTTAGCTCCAGATTACGTAGAAGCAGGTGAGAGTCTCCGACTCCGCCTAGACAGGATGGCAGTCCAATATAGGTTACTTCCCCAGTCGAGGCTGGTTCCGATTTACAGCTGGCTGGACTGAGACAATGCAGATTGTGTGTCTTGTCCAAGGACACAGATGGGTAGCAAGACAGGCCAGCTCCTTATCCACTGAGCTACCTGCTCTACACGGCAGGAACAGGTGAAAATCAAGCTGTGAGGTACAGTTTACACTCGTGGTGCTGAATATTGCTTCTCTGCATTTTAACAACACAATCACTTATCTACACAACTTTAACAAGATCACCATAAAACATTTACAAATAACACAGTAAGTCACATTTATTTACAGTTCTCCCAGCAGCTCTTGTGTTGCTGTTCCTATTCTACTAAAGAGAGCAGCAGAATCGCACCACGTCGTGTGCCGTTTACTTCTACTTTATCGCCTTTATCGTCCTCAATTCATGCATGTTGCATAGCAACTCCTCGTTGGGGTCCAAACACCCAGCAATAGTGCAGAAAGTTCTGCCTGTGGAGAATTGACTCACTCACATGATATGAGGAGCCACGGTTGGCCAGTTTGCACTGTTTATTGCACCACTGTTTATTATGCTATTGCTTTATGCAATCTAGCTCTCTCTCTTAGCGTTATTTTGAAATAAATGCATTTTCTTTTTCAAAAACAAGATTTGGTCTTCAGAAAGCATTTTTCCAAAAAAATATATATCTTGGGGGGGGGGGTTGTCTTATAATTAGGGCCGTCTTGTTTTCGGGCCAATACGAGTATTTATGTATATGATTTGTATTGATGGTGTTCAGAGTTTTTAGTCTGCATCACGTATGCACATTTTCAGCCCCTTTTTGCTTTTGAATGGCAGAGTCCCATTCTTCCATAGCAACAAGCCTTTTAACAGCCCATTTAATCTGCAGGGCACAGGTCTGCTGATGATTACTCATACTTGCTCTGAGGTAATAACTTTTCTATCTTTAACTAAATCTCTCAGATATTCGGGGCGTTCTCTACCCATCCCTTCAGAGTGAGTGAATACTGCTACGGCACAGGAGAGACGTTCCTTTATAGCTTCTGTCCTGAGATAAAGGTAAGTGCGTGTTATTGTTCTGTTAGCGGACGCTGTGACGCCAGCAGCTCTTCAGGTTTTCCCGTCTCTTTCCAGGTGTACCGCTGGGCTGGTGAGAATTCCTACTTTGTGAAGGGCAACACTGACTCTCTGCAGATGGGAGGAGGGGGGTGAGTAACTGCTGTGTCAAGGAAGGGGGGGAAAAATGTGGATTTTGCAGCAGAGTACAAAGTTATTTTATTAATCTATACAAGTTTACTGATGGGCATCTTAAGGTTTGAGGTTAGGTGACGTGCATCACTTTCATGTCTTGGGTTTTCACACATCCTGCCGTGCTGCGCTCTCCCCCTCCCCCTCTCTCTCTCTCCTCTCCAGCGGCCAGCTGGGACTGTGGCTGGATGCCGAGTTGTACCGAGGCACCACCACCAAATGCGCCACCTTCAACAACCAGCCGCTCTCGGCCCAGCAGGACTTCAACGTCCACAGTCTGGAGGTCTGGTGCTTTGAGTAGCGCCCCCCCCCCTGGCTGCAGCCGCTTTTGCGTTCACTCGGCTCCGCGTTCACTCGGCTCCACATCCCCACACTTCAGATGCCCCCAAATCTATTACGCACAACGTAGATTCAATCCTACCTACCCTAAAAAAACCAAACAAACAAACATGAAATGTGACGTGGAAGGAGCTGTGTCAGGTATGTAGACTGAAAACGGAACGGATTCGTCTTCTGTACGATGGGCTCAGAGCTGATGGCGATTTGTGTTTGTTGGTCTGAAACGGGTACCTGTGTGTTGCCCGGATTCTATCAGGATCATCAGCTCTAAATTGGAATTGTGACACGGTTATTGTTACTGTCGGTTTGTTGGCTGCCTTAGACATCAAGTCATGCCTCCAGCTTTCCCAGCATGCAGGCTGCTTTACCAGCACACACTTATAATGAGGAGGATCCAGGTCCTAAAAATAAATCCCCCCAACAGCTGGTTTAAAGCCTGTATGTACAAAATAAGGTGTCGCACAGCGCTGTAGGTTGATGTGTGCAGATGTAATGTTAATTTAACGTGTATGTTTTGGGTTGTCGTGTAATATAATGGATATATAAAGGAGTTTGATATGGATGTGTTTTTACAATGTAATTAATAACGGACCGTAAAAGAAAGTGGAAATTATTGGGGAGAGTAGATTTTGAGATGTAAATCTTTAAAAAAAAAAAAAAAAGAAAAAAAAATCACTTTACATGCAGGAAATGTAGTAGTTGTTTCCAAGGGAAGTCTTGCACTTCCTGTACACACCCTGTTGTTATTGTCGTCTTAATTTGAGTTTCCAATTTACTGAATGACAACGGTCCATTGCATTTCCACATAACTGATACACGGCCTATAAGAAGAGCTCACCCTGCTAGATTCCTCTTATTGTTTAATGACATCAAATCAAAATATTAATAATAATAAAAATCAGTCGTCTTGATACAAAAAAACAAGGATATTTTAATTTTAACCTCAGGAGGCCATGCGACCACGTGACATTTTTTCCCAGCAGAGTACTTCCGGTTTGAAGATGATGCCTAGTTTTTATACGTATCAGGTCCTGCTTATCCCAAGTAGCTTGAAAACATTCTGTATGACATCTTTTAAGGAGTTACAAGCATTTGTGGCTGTGATTGGAGAGATGCCAAATAGCTAGGAGGAATTAAACATGCCTATAATAATGATTTCAAAGACACAAATTACATATTTTAAGGAGTTACAAGAATCTGTGGCTGTGATTGGAGAGATGCCAAATAGTTGGGAGGAATTAAACATGCCTATAATGGTGAAAAAAAAGGCACCAAGACACTATTGACATCTTTTAAGGAGTTGCAAGCATCTGTGGCTGTGATTGGAGAGATGCCAAACAGATAGGAGGACTTAAACATGCCTATAATGGTGAAATAAAAGCCACCAAGACACTGACACGTTTTAAGGCGTTATAAGCATCTGTGGCTGTGATTGGAGATCTCTCCAATAGGAACTAGGAGCATAGCTAGGAGGATTATACATACCTATAATGGTGAAATAAAAGCCACCAAGACACTAATGACATATTTTAAGAGTTGCAAGCATATGTGGCTGTGATTGGAGAGATCCCAAAATAGCAAGGGCAAATTAAACTTGCCTATAATTGGGATTTCAAAACCATCAAGACACTAATGACACATTGTAAGGAGTGAAAAGCATCTGTGGCTATGTTCGGTAAGGTGCCAAATGGGTAGGAGGAGTTAAAGATGTGTATAAAAAAATTAAAGCTGTGGACTTACAAAGTTAAACTAAGAACTTTAATTTGAAAACAAATCTGTACAATATGATGTCAATTAAATAACAAATATAAAACAACCCTTAATATAACACAATTTATTCATCACTTTTACAGCCAGTTGGCTTTTGACGAATCGGGAATGTACACGAGAAAAATTCTAAGTCACCGACTGTCTCATGGAGTTCATTATGTAATATAGGGTGTGGACACAGAATGGCAAATTCAAAGAAACACCGGGCAACTTTTAATGAGGTACAAGCATCTGTGGCTGTGATTGGAGAGATACCAAATGGCTAGGAAAAATCAAAAATGCATTGTAGAATCAACCCCTGGGGCTTAATAAGTTAACCTAAGAACTTTAATTTGAAAACAAATCTGTACCCTATCATCTAAATTAAATAAAAATATAAAAACCCTTAATGTAACACAACATATTCATCACTTTTACAGCCAGTTGGCTTTGGACAAGTCAGAGGATGTATGCAAGAAAAATTCCAAATCGCTAAATGTCCCATGGAGTTCGTTAATAAATGTATAGTATGAAAACCGGTGAATTCAAAGCCACCAAAACACTCATGACAGTTTTATAGGAGTTAAAAGGATCAGTGGCTGTGATTGGAGAGACTGTGCCCTATAATCACATTTACCCTATTGCTTCACCAGTCACAAGTAGACTGACATAAAGTCGTCATTATAGAGATAACATAAAATCTATGCTCGAGTCACCCACATGACTCCTGGCAAGCTCGTGCCTTTGATGTTATGATGTCATAAAACAGTTAAAATGTGAAAGCTAAAGGGGGTGAGTACTTTTTATAGGTACTGTATATAATATTCATTCCACAATCCACATCCCTTTACAGTCCGGAAGAGAGCCACAAAAAGTGCAAATGGAAAGTTTGCAGTGACCAAATGTTTTCTTCTGAGTTCATTGTATTTTATATACGAGTTCAGATTTTTTTTTCTTCTTTTTTTGTACATTTTTTTTTGCATTCAGTTTTACAAAGAATGTTGACTTTTTTTTTTAATGGTTGTACTTTTATAGAAATGTTGCCCTGAATGTTTCTGTTGTTACGTTGAGCAGTCTTTGGACTGATGCATCCCAACAAGCACGGGAAACGACTGTAGAAACCAGTTCTGCATCCATGAAGTTTAATTTGTTGCAGTAGCAGATTAACTTGACGCCACTATGAACCGCAGGATTGGTCGACAGCCCGCTGTGTGTTTTGGCACTGACCATTTCTCAAATGTACACATTGTTGTTCGATTACCACTACGAAAAGAACGCTGCCTGTTCACACAGATCAGCCTCGACTGCACTTAAATACAGTCACAAAAAAGTTAGAGCACCCTTTAAATTTTTTTTTTTTTTGTGACATTAGATGTTAAAAATTCAGGCTTCTTCATATTATAATTGATAAATTATGCCCTTTAATCTCACAGTGAAAACTAATCTCTGCATCATGACATAAAAATATAAAAGCCAAAACGGTGGCTTTTATAATTGTATGGTAAATCTGTCTGGAGTAGGCAGTTCTCAAAACTGAGTGACCGTGTAGGTCGGAGACTAGTGAGGGAAGCCACCAAGACACCACTTTCAACTCTGAAGGAGTTACAGTCTTCTGTGGCTGTGATTGGAGAAATTGCGCATCGTGCAACTTTTGCTTGTTGCATCACCAGTTGTACAGCTTCACGGTGGAGTAGAACAGAGAAGGATTTTCTTCAGAAGATGTGAAATTTCAGCTACACTTTGCAAGGAGACACGTTGGAGAATCGAGCCTAGATTTGATCAGTTTTCTTGTATGAAGAAAGAAAGAAAAAAAAAAAATCCTCCACTATGCCATGAAGCTGTATAAGTGGTGACGCAACAGGAAAAAGTTGCATGATGCACAATTTCTCCAATCACAGCCACAGTTGCAGTTGTCACAGGTGTCTTGGTGGCTTCCCTCACTTGTCTATTTGCACAGTGACTCAGTTTTTGAGAACTGCATACTCCAGACAGAATTACCATACAGCACCATACTGTTTGTATTTAATAATGATTGATGTAAATTGGCCATTGTTTTGGCTTTTTTATTTTTTATTTAATTTGTCATGATGGAGAGATTAGTTTTCACTGTGAGTTTAAAAGGCATCATTTTCAAAATTTTAATATAAAGAAAACTGATTTTTTTTTTTTAATGTCATTAAAAAAATGAAAACGTGTCAAAGCTCAAGGATGCCGTAACTTTTACACATGACTGTATGTGGAAAAAGGGATCACGTGTTGGTTTTTTTTGCACTTTGATACACCACTGACTACAGATTGGACTCTGCTCGCGTGCTCATTTAAACCCTGCATATTTATTCCACAGGGATCCGGCACAGGCTTGTAGTGCACGAATATGAAACCCCGCAGATGTCTGACACCGTTATTATATCTGCCGTATTATTCATTGATGCCAGTTATCGCTTTGTGTGGAAAAACGAGCTTTGTTGTCTTTGCTATTCAGTGTTGTGACTGTGAATATTCCTCGAGTATTATTTCTTGTGAATCCCAAGCTGTTCTGTGACATCACGACGGATCTATTTATTGTGTTGTTATTGCAACCACATTAAACTTAAATAAACGTTGAATATATACTATAAATAGCCGTTAATTTATTGCCATTGCATGACATTGTTGTAAGACTGTGAACAGTGATGGGGAAAAGAAGGTGCGCTCATTTCTTCAAAGATTACTGCACAAAGTGATGCTTCACTCCACATGTTTACTTCCAGGTGAAGAAAAAAGACTGAGCGCTCACTCCCAATATTTTACCAATTTTTTTTTTTATATTAATCAGAGTTATCCAAATAGTCTAATTTTAAGTCTCAAATAAATTGGAATGCTAGCAAAATGTCTAGCCACCTTAAAGCTACAGTGTGTGGGGTTTAGTGTCATCTAGTGGTGAGGTTGCAGATTGCATTATGACGTCGCCAGTCACGATATCGGGGGATTCACGCTCCCTTCTCTTTGGATAAGTGATATCATCACAAAGATGAGGGTTCTCAAGCTTGTCAAACTAGCAACCAGTAGACTGTGTGTTGGGGAGCAACCACTGAGTCGTCTTCTTTTTTTTTCTTCAGTCTTCTGGCTGCGCTGCAAAATGCGAAACACGAAGTAAGTAGGTCCCTTCCAACATGGCGGTACAAAATATCGGCCTCCATGAGGGGGGCCCGCTCCCGTGTAGATATGACTGATTCGTTCTAAGCATCATCAATTCGTCATTGAAAGTAATTCTGCTAACAAACACCCATAAATCCTGCACACTATAGCTTTAATTCAGGATTATGACTCGTATTACTTTAAACTATATACAAGCAAAGTAGGTGCTCATGCACGCGTAGGCCGTGCACTGACTGTAGCCTTTAAATATGAAATTCATCATTTGATATGGATGCACAAGTTTACGAAGTAGTTCACAGCATCTGTGCAATAAAAATCATATAAAACCACATTTTCCTTGCGGTTAACAGGGAAAGCATGGGATTAATGGAGTCAGTTGTTGAGTGAGAACGCAAAATTTCCATTAGTAGCTTCGTAAAAATGACCACATATTCACCTCTGAGCTTTTGGGCTCTGATAGATACAGGCGAGGACCGGTGAACCTCCTATTTTAGGCCGGGTTGGCATCTTTTAACTTTTCACCTTACGGGCACTTTAAAAGGCAAATAAAACATTGCACAATTGGATATTTGTTAGTACAAAAACCTAATTAAACCTAATTACAGCAGACCATCTAAGAAGTCACGTAATTTTAGATGTAGAAGTGGTTATATAGTTTTAAAATAGAAAAGTAGTTGTGGGTTGTTTTATTTACATATGAAATATCTTTTCTTTTTCTTTTCTTTTTTGTATGATTATAAATTTGCCCCCCAAAAAAATCTACAAGTATGATTCTAATACGGTTTATTGCGCGTCCATCGATTAGAGGCGAACAGAGTGACTCATCTCTTGAACAAAGACGATCTTTGGCAGCGGCGCCATATGAGGAAGTGAGTGGTGGTGTTTTGGGGTTTTTTTTTTGGTTTTTTTTTTTTAATTGAACGGAATAATATGGAGGAAGGACAGAAGTCAAACAGTGAAACTGACGAAGATTGTATTTTCTGTTTGATAGCGAATGGCAAAGACAAAGACACGAAAATCCTTCGACAGGTACGATGTGTTACTGTTACTGTATCATAGAAATGTAAAGTTTGTTCAGAACAGCTTCAACGAACTGTGGCCGGGCAGAGACGGTCTTCTGTGTTGCCAGATCCGCTTATTATAAGCGACTTAACTGCTTGTTTTTCATGGAAATCCTCTTTTACCGATTTTTTAAAAAAAAAATTTATTTAGCTTTCTAAAATGTAGTTCTTTGGGATTGTTACAACACATCCAAATAATAAGACACATCTAAGTTAACTAACAACTAGTCTTACTGTCAACCACCACCCTCAACTAAGGAAGTTCAGTGAGGGTGTACAGTATTACATCTATTATTAATAGGACATTTATTAAAATTAATTATGAAAATATGGGAACTGTGAAAAGTACACGCTGATTAGAATAAATGTCTTATTTCTATTTTGCCAATTTAATATTTAAAAAAAAAAAAACCTCTAGGTTTGGGTTGGGTCACTTCCTGCTGCGCCCCATAGCAACCAGCGTGAAGGGTAAAACAAAGCGTTGTAAGGTACGACTCTGAAGACAGATTCCTGGCATTTCTGTTGTTTAATCACACCCAAAAACTGTTGCATCTGTGGTTGCACCAAAAATAGTGCTAAAAGGGAAGATCTGTCATTTGGCGTGCTCACGAGCAAGGCAACCGAGCCAGAAAGCTGATCGGAAGAGGCGCTTCTCCAGCTAGCGCTAAACTACGGCGGCCCAAATCAGATTATTCCTCACGTTTCATAGAAGATGTGTTGCCGAGCCACAATCTACCTCTGCCAGTGTTGTGCTAATAAATATTTTGTCTATTTTAATTGATTTTTTTAAAAAGGATTTATTTCAATATTAGCATTGGGGGTTTGGATCACACTACTTGTGAAAAATAATCTTTTAACAACAGTTTTATAAGGTTAAGCCCAATGGCATGTGTCTTGGACTTCATTTACATCAATCATTAAGAAATATAAATGGGTAGGGTACTGTATGGAGAGACAAGTGAGGGAAGCCACCAAGACAGCCATGACATCTCTGTAGGAGTTATTGGCTTATGTGGCTGTGATTGGAGAAATTGCGCACAGTGCAACTTTTGTCTGTTGCGTCACCACTCACAGCTTCATAGTGGAGTGGAGCAGTGAAGTTATTTTCATACAACAAACCAGATCAAATCTTGGCTTCAGTCTCCCATGTGCCTTCTGGCAAACTGGAGCTGAAATTCCACATCATCTTTTTAAGAAAATCCTTCTCTGTTCCACTCCACCATGAAGCTGTAAAACTGGCGATGCAACAGTTAAAAGTTACACTGTGCGCAGTTTCTACAATCACAGCCACAGACGCCTATAACTTTTTCAGAGTTGTCCTGGGTGTCTTGGTGGCTTTCCTCACTCGTTTCCTTCTTGCACGGTCAGTCAGTTTTTGAGAACTGCCTCCTCCAGACAGATTTACCATACAGCACCATACTGTTTGTATTTCTTAATGATTGATGTAAATGAAGTCTGACTTGTCTCAAGAAAACTGGCTGTAAAAGTGATGATTGTGTCCAGCATACATTTTATGTCAGTATTTTTTTTTGTTTGTTTGTTTGTTTCACTTTATGAAAGCAGTTTGTTTTGTTGTTGTTGCTGCCAAATAACTTTGGACATTTTTTAAAAAAATATTTTGATTAAACAAAATTGGTTTGTTTGCATTTATTTCTGACCATATTTTGAAATGTGTACATAAAATTCAGGGGTGCCAATAATTCTGACCAGGACTGCAGGTCACCTGACTCTGACTACACACTGTAACACATAGTATTTGATCGATCTGTGCAAAAATGTATTAATATGCGTAAACGCACGTCTAAAAATCCCATAATGCGCCTGTACTCTGTGCTATTTGTTTCACCCTTTGTAAAGATGGGTTGCTGGGAGATGACACGTCATCTTTGCTCTATTAGCCGACTAATCTTAATTTAATCCTCTCTGATGTTTCCCCACAGGATACGGAGCTGGTGTGTTTCCAGGACATTTACCCGGCTGCCCCTCACCACTACCTGGTTATTCCCAGACGGCACATACACAGCTGCTACTCACTCCACGAGGGGCACGTTGACCTCGGTCAGAATGAGTTGATTACTGCTGTTGTAGGATTACAGGTTACATCTGTAAGCAGCGGATGATGCTGCAAGTACTGCGACTGCTATACCTGCTAATCCTGTGACAATATTCCAGTTGATCCTACAGACCCTTCATTTTCAGCTATTTATGTTTGATGAGATTACGTACATTTAATCTCCTTCATGCTGCATGTAAGAGCACGTTTCATTTCTACATAGTTCCTGCTTGAATGACCAGATTAATCTTTCAACAGTTCAACAGATGGTCGATATGGGGAAGGCTGTCTTATATGACCAAGGGATCACTGATATGAAGGACATAAGGTACTCAAAACTTAATACGGTATGCTTGTTACCCTGAACAGGATTAAGGAGCTTGAAATGTAGCA
>OMMV01093336.1:9941-20618 GCA_900302635.1 Chatrabus melanurus
CCGGAGCACCCAGAGGGAACCCACGCAAACACGTGGAGAACATACAAACTGCACACAGAAAGGACCAGGTTGAAAGCGAACCTGGGACCTTCTCGCTGTGAGACAACAGTGCTAACCAATACAGCCCTATATTATATTATATTATATTATATTGCATTTAATAAAATACTTGCTATTTCGGATTTGATCAAAATTTGTCTTTCTGTAGGTCTAAATCCAGGGACAGAGTACCTGATCTCAGTGCAGGCCATCCAGGGATCCACTGAGGGAAAAGCTTCCTCTGTCACTGGTGCTACAGGTCAGTCACGGCACATCATGGTTCCGAATCTGATTAAACTTTGAGGTGCTAGATGTATGGAGAGTGCAAGTCTAAACATGTAAAATCACAGGAAGAAGGGATGTGGTGTAATCATAAAATTTACTGATTTTTGGTTAGACTTCAGAGTATGTGCACTACTCCTCATGCAGGATGAGGATTCCGAGAAGGGAAGCCAACTGTTGGAGTCAACAACAAACAAAAAGGTTGAAGTGCGTCAAATTTTCAAGTCTGACAGACTTGAGAATTATTTTGGCATTTCTGGTAAAGTGGGGCGATGGCTGAGGTCTTATTTTTTGGTCCCATCCCACTGTGTCTTCAACAATTTGTCATCTGGAACCTCCGCTGTTAAGCAGGGTGTCCCTCAGGGTTTGATTCTTGGCCCATTGTTATTTTCCCTGTATTTATGAAAAATTATTTGCTTTGGGTTAAACTTTAATTGTTATGCAGATGATCTAAAGTTGTGCAGTGTTTGCAGGAAATGGGTCTAATATTGCTACCATTGTCCATTAAGGCCTGTCTGGTTGCAGTGAGGAGTTGGATGCCATCTGACTATCAACTTCTGAACTCACATAAGACTGAGATGATGGTCTTCGGTCCACCTAAATTGAGAAACCTATTTGGTCATTTCACTCTTTCTTTGGGTGAATGGGTGATTCCATGCAGTGATACATTTACGAATCTTGGTGTAATTCTTGTTGAGTCTTTCTGTTTTGATGCACATTTTGTAGAGGTGACAAGTGTCGCACTTTTTTACCTGCGACATATTACAATGATTAGATTAATTCTGTCTCTAGCTATTGCAGAAGGTTTGATTCATGCTTTTGTGCCAACCAGAATATATTACTGTAATGCTTTACTTTCACGCCTGGCACCTAAAAGCATTAAAAGGCTCCAGATAATCCAGAATGCAGCTGCTTGAGTTTTGACTGGAGTGCAAAAATTTGTTCACATAACCCCAGTGTTGGCTTCTCTCCATTGGATGCATGTTGATATGAGAGAAGATTTTAAAGTTTTGCTGCTCACCTACAACATTTTGCATGGCTGTGTGCCATCATATATGCTGAGATGGTTTGGCCTTATGTGGTGGTGTTCACCCTGCGATCACAGGGGGCTGAGATTAGGCAGTCAAGTTCTACCAACATTTTCAAATCAAGACTAAAGACGTACTTGTTTTCGGAAATTTTTATTGTTGATGTTTTTCTGTTTGCGTGTAGTCTTATTTTTATTTAATTTTTATTTTTATTTTTAATTATTCTGTTTTTAGCATTGGTATTATGTTGTTTTTATTGTATTTTATATTGTGAAGTAGTTTGTTTATTTGTATGGCGTTAAAGTGCAATATAAATAAAATTATTGTTTTTATTATTAAAATTATAGATGAACTGGAACTAAAGAACATGAAAGAAACTAGTTCTGAATTTATTTGATTATCAAAGACAGCATCATCCCTGTCAACTTCACCTATAATGCACTAGTGAACAGTAGTTAATATGAAAAATATACTATGTCACATAAATTTTAACAAACTATATGATCGAACCTGGTATTAGGTTTCACGCACAGCCAGTGATAATGACAAAATGAATATAGCCAGGAAAAGGTTTGATTTTTGGTTTATGATGGAGGGCTGGAATTTGGACAGGTCATAGCGACTGTGGTGAGCTTGATCATTGAGGGGTAACATGATATAAATTGCGTAATGATTCTGAGATGCTCCCTGATGGTTGAGGTGAGATGATCCATCTGGTAATGTTATATTTTAGCAGTGTGGTACAGAGTTCTCCTAATTGGTTCTGTGCTTTGGACCGGTTTGAGGACATGACGACAAATTTATTAAAGCTATGGTCTGGATATTCAATTACTTTACCATTATCATTCAGCAGACAGATGAACTGCACGCCATCACTCAACAGGTCTTCAGTAATCTGCTCATTTATGCTTTGTAACGCTTATGCTGTCTGTTTCTCTGCTTCTCCTTTTACGTCTTTTAGTTTCTCCCTCAGTGTCTACTCAGTTCAAAGGGTTGATGGCTTTTCATTTTTTTGAGACCCTGAGGCGGTCAATTTTATGGTTTTGACTCATCAGTGTTACATACATACTTTCTAGACTCACCTCTCTTCTTTTGAAGTCAGTTGTCGTTTGCTATACCTCAGTTTTTTTCTTTTTTCTACTGTATATGTCTGAGTTTGCTACCTTTACGATTGCATGTGTGGGACTGAATGTGCTAATCTACACCGTGCAGAAAGTGGCTTGTCTGCACTCCAGCAGCTAAAATCCTTCATTTTAGGGGCTGCACGGAAAGGCTAAGAGGTGATTGAAGGGGATAGTTCTCAGCTCCACTCAACAGCTAGAATGTTTTGGTGTCAGGGTGACTGGGATGATGCACCAGAGACCAGTTACCTATTATCTCAGTGAGCATGCTGCGTTCCTTTGGGCCAGTGTTATAATACATGGTGAACGGATAGAGAAAAATTTTAAAATATGTAAAATGCACTGAAAAATTGCAGATAGTAAAAGCAAAAAGCGGAAAAAGAAGATACTGGGTATAACAAGCAATGAGAGTAAAATGCTGAAGAAACTGGGCGGGGGGGCATTGAAGATGCAGTAAGAAAAGATAGTTATAAGTCACAAAGATCTCTGTGATATTAGAGGGCAGTGATGTGCAGATTCAAAGTAATGGGTTGGGGGAGTCAAAATGTAACAGATTTTGCCAACAGAAAAAAGCAAGTTTGCCGAATACCAAAGGAATGAATATATATTCATTCATATTCATGCATTCACACACAAGTATAAGGTTTTGTGTCAATATCACTTAGGGTTGGGTTAGGATTAGTGTTAGTGTTGGCTTGGGGTTAGGGTAGTGTTAGGGTTGGTTTAGGTTTAGGGTTTGGTTGGAGTTTGTATAAGGTGAGGGTTGGGTTAGGGTTAGCAGGGTTTGGATTTGGTTGGATTTGGGTTGCTTTAGGCTTAGGGTTGGATTAGGGTTTGTTAGGGTTAGTATTGAGCTAAGATTAAATCCCAAATCCCATTCTCACTTTCACGGATATACATCCTGGAATGTCACAGTTTGACACCTTCACCTTGGAAAAATTTGAAGTGTTAGGGAGGGTGTCCATGGTGAATTAGGATATTCTGTCATTGTGTCTTGGTCATGTTTTAAAAGTGGTTGAATTTTCAACATGTTCAAAAGTTTATTTTTTTCATCACGACCTTTGACATACTTTGATAATCCCTTGCATTGCCATGGAGCCCGCAAGGTTGTCATACATGCTATGATGTCACCTGGAGGTTTTACAGAAGCGCCACGGTCGAACTAAAGTTTTACTACAGGTGTGCTATTGTTGCTTTTCCAAGACATATTCAGTGCCTTGGAAATGTTCATGTATCCATGCCCTGACTTGTTTAAAGAAAACTGGCTGTAACAGTGAACAATTATACTGCATATTTAGTTTGTCCATTTACTTATGGCCTCTGAAATTGGAGGGGTTTTTGTATAAAAATGGCTGTAATTTCTAAATGGTCTGCAATTTTTTTTGTTAAACCCTTGAACTAAAGCTGAAAGTCTACACATCAAACACGTTTTCATTATTTCATTTCAGCTTCATTGTGGTGGTGTACAGCGGCAAAATCACAAAAAACTGTCACTGTCCAACTACTTATGGACCTGACTGTACACCATCTACCGAATAAAGTGGCCAGTGAGTCAGTGGAGGTGTAACACATTTCAGAATATTAACTTTTATGAACAGATATTGATTACTAAAGCAAAGATGGTTATTCAGCAATTTTACTTGTTTAATATTAATGCCAGGGAGCAGGAATGCTTTGAGGTTGTAAGTTGAAATTTTCAAATGGGAAATTCCAACCTCTCACCTAATCTTGAACACAGCCTAACAGACTTTGATATAAAGACCACAAGCTGCATAAAGTTCAAATGCATTACTGGGCAAGCATTAATATCCATATCTGTAGTAATGTGTGGAATATATGACAGAATATATACTGTATCACACCTGATATGCTGATGTCACTGGAAGAATGGCACCACACTGACATATATTTTCTCTTGGCTCTTTCCGCAGACATGTTGTATGGCTGTACTTCTGTACAGTGAGGCTGTAAATGATGAAAGATTGCCTGTTACTGTGTTCTTTGCGGTCTCTGGGAACATGACGCCCATAATGGGTAATCTGTTTTCCAAATGGCCAAAGCCACCATTTGTGTTCTGTACCCGATAGACGGTGTTGCTATGCAGCTAGTGGGTAGAACGTCTGGAGTAACACAATCTATCACACACTCACTCCAGAGCAAATGAAATGCACACTTTGAAAGTAGTTGTATTTGCAAAAAAGGACCTAATAATATATAGAATATGTGAGGCAGCCAAGACAGCAACTATGCCTTCTAGAATTTCGAAAAGTATTGCATAAGGAGGAAGCCAGTTTTCCAAAGGTAACCATGTTTGAACACAACTTTTACTCAGTATGTTGCCAACATATATATATGATCATTTGTACTAAGGGGGAAAAAGCAAATGTTCCACTTCAATCTGTCAGACTTTTGGACAGCTCAAGTGCTGCAAATTGATTGTGAGCCTTTTCATTTGACTTAATCTCCTTAAAGTGGCAACAACTGCGAACATCACCTTGGGTTGTGTAAATCAAATAAAAGATAAAAACAAGTTGATATTCATCCTGTTCAGAAATAAATGCACTGAAAACTCAAAATAAAAAGGATTCAAGGGTTGTTCTCTTGTTCTCTACTATTCACAACACAACAGTTAGACAACACTGATGAGTGCACATTTTCAAGAAAGCCTGCAGGCATTGATAGCACTGTAGACGTCACAGGTGACCGTTTCTCTAACAGCCGAACACAGCACAAATGGAGAGTTAGTAAGTTTTAGCTATGCAATAATCGACTGTCTTACCTCTGAACACTGCGTAAATTATTTACATATCTGTACTCATGCCTTCTGTGAATTATGGTGTTCAAACAACGGCACTATTCAATGCTTGCATGGACTGAGTGTTAGGTAAGGTTTTGGAATCTGGCAACTTGGGTTCCTTTGTCAGTGAGGAAAGACTCACTGTCCTTGACTTTGCAGATGATGCTGGGATCTTTTGAGAAACAATGGATGCCCTGATTGCAGTACTTGAGAAGCTGAGCGAGGAGTTGGAGTGTCTGGGTTTGTGATTGTCCTGGGTCAAGACTAGGATCCGAGCTTTCAGTGACTTCTTGGACTCAATAATCTGAAGTGTATCTGTGTGTAGTGAAAGCATCAAACTTATTGAGAGAGTCACTTATCATGACAGTGACATTCGTGTTTCTGAGACACATATTGGAAGAGCTTAAGGAGTCATGAGGTTGCTGGACAGAGGTGTTTGGTGATGGCAATATCTTTGCGGGAGAACGAAGGATCCTGTACTTCCAATCTTAAGATGGCTGAACACGACACAATGATACAATATGAACATGTGTTATATATGTATACAAAAATGTACATGGTATTGCAGTTTGAATTTCTTAACTTTGATAGGATCCTGTGTGTTGGTGAGATGGCACTGTATCCCATGAAGCAGAACTCAATTGTACACAAGCCATGAGCCCCATTGCTGCCTGTGATAATCTCCAGATACTGTAGTGTGAAGCGGCTAAGAGTCTACAACTCCACGTGGATGGGATGCCTCCAAAGCAGGTTACTTCCCCAGCTAAGGCTGGTCCCCATTTACAGCTAGGTGGACTGGGACCATGCAGAAGAAGTGTCTTGTTCATGGACACAGACTAATAGCGTGACTGGGAATCAAACCCACATCTGCATATTGGTGGTCCAACTCCTATCCCACTGAGCTACCTGCTCTACATCTGTATTGCATGAGTTTGGGCATGCTTGGAGCTTCTGAGATGCTACCAAAGGCATATGACAAGGTGTTATATACTTGTTATATGCAGACACAGAGGTACACAAAGGGGTGCAAGTACGTCAATACCTTATGATGCAGTCATAGTTTAAAGTATCATTGTGTCGTATATGGCCGGCTTTAATGTAAGGTTGTGAGACTTGGCCTCTAAAGGCCCAATCACACTATAACATTTACCCTAGCGTGTGGTGAACGCAGGGCAAAGTAGAGAAAATTGGCCAAACGTCAGCAAAACTCACATTACTGGAATTTGGTAGTGAATCTCAAACGCTGCACGGCATTCCACAACATGGTGCTAGCGGAGGTGGGCGTTAGCCAGCGCTCCATTAGAACAAGCGGGACTTTTGCCAATGTGACAGATTGCGGGAGGGGGTTTCAACACACTACTGTCCAGTGATTCTGAGCAGGCAGGGTGAAGCAACACCCAAATGTTAGCTAGCGTAGACGATCGCGCCAGTAACTTCGGCTAGCGGAGGCTAGCAGATGCTACTGGATGCTAACGGAAGCTAGCGGAGGGAATGTGGTCATAGCGGAGATTAAATTTCTCTAACGGTCTCCAACATAGCGAAAGGCATGTCGGCAAATGCAGAGAAATTTTAAACACGTTGAAAAGTTTTGGACGCAGTCGACGTTCATCAGAGGAGCCCAGCGGATGCTAACAGAGGCTAGCAGACACCAACGTTTGCAAATACATTTGTCTACATTTGCCCAAATGTCTAGGTGAGATTGCACCTTAACCAGTAAACAAAGGTGACAGTTAGATGTTTTTGACACTAGGTGTTTCCAGAACATGCTTGGGTACAGCTGGAATGACTTTGTTTTCAAATGACCGGTTACTTATAGAGCTTCAGTACAACTTGCATTGTGAGGGAATGTCAGCTACAACATTATGACCATGTGGTGCTCTTCCCTGAGTATGATCCAGCATCCAGGTGCCTCAGTGTTGAAGACCCCAGCAGCTGGAAAAGGCCAAGGGTTTGCCCATTTATCACCTGGGTGCATCAGATCGATGGTTACTTTCAAGAGGTGCGGATGGACCAGCGGTCTGCTTGGATGGTTGCCAATCAGAACCCACAGCAGTTTTTCTGTGTGGTGGATGGAGCAACGTGTGGCACCACTCCATGCTCTCAGACCTGACCTTAACTGGTGCCTTCAAACTGAGCTTATTACCAGTAGCTGTGACCATGAAACCTATTTCCATTTCCTGCCAAGTTACAAAGCTGCTCACAGCCTGCTTAATGGCATATCTGTGTGCCAGGTGTCATTAATGCGTCTTTCTGGTGTGAAATGGAGAGTTAGTGGATGTAATGGAAAGAGTTCACTGTCTGCATGCTGCAGGGAACAAAAGAGATTAAAAACAGGTTGAGGTGAATAAAACAGTTCATATAATTTTAAAAACACATTGATGTTGGATGTATTTAGTGTGTGACACAAACTGATTTTGACTTGTTTTTAAAGTTGTACCAGATTATTTTTTGTATAATTTGTATTCACTGGAAAGTGCATGTGATAGACGTAAACAAGCCATTGTTGCTGTGCAATTTTGGTTTGAAAAGGACAAATAAGGACTGCTTTCCTTTTCCATTGAAGGCAATGTTCAAAGTGCTTTGCAATGATGTCTCAATGGGAGCAACTTGGGGATTAAGGACCTTGCTCAAGGGCACCTTTAGTGGTTGAAATCAGGGTGAGACAAGTGCTGTTATTCACCTTCCAGACATTTTTTCCAATGACGTCAAGGCCTGAAATCTACAACTCTCTGGTCACAAAGTCGCTCTGTTAATCATTATCATACAACTTCCCCGGCTGGTTAGCTGGTTTGTTCGCATGGTACTAATAAGCCAAGGTCCTGGCTTTTATACCTGTACGGGCCAATACCCACATGTAATGAGTTTTAAATTCAAAATGGTATCAAAATTGCTGCCAACAAAAAATAGAATTAATAGTAACAGAACATCATACTTTGGTGGCCATTTTGGATGGCATCTTGATTTTTTGGCTCGAGGCCAGTTTTTATTTTTCGGAACATCTTGATTTGGTTTTGGGGTCATCGAAGGAACGTAAAAAAGTTGGTTTAGTTTAGTTCTGGAGCGATGAAGGGTAGTGTTAAGGGGGGGAGGGGGTGCAAAGACGGTGGTCAAGGCTCCCCTATTATTAAAGTGCTCACTATCTTGAGACTTTGACTACTGAGCAACTGTCATATTTAGAGCTTGGGGACGCAGTTGTCTGTGAACTGTGTTTAACTGATTAGTTTACTGAACATTCCAGGGACAGAAAAACAACCACAACAGAACTATATTGAGAGTTACACAGTTTCTTTCTTCTCCAGGGTGAGTGATCAGTCAGTTTCACGAAGGGGTCGGAGCAGCCGACATGAGTCTAACCTTGACTGAGCCAGTCTCTCAAAGGAATAATCCTTAATGATGATTGCTTTTACGATTTCCTTCATTTCCCCCTCTGTCTCTCTTGCTAGACCGAGCACTTTAAGCTTCATGTCCTGTGAACATTTACTTTCCAATTGCTTTAATCTTTAGTTGTTAGTTAGAAGGGGTCAGTCAAAAAAAAAAAAAAAAATCTAAGTGAAAGTGCTTGGCAGACAAAATAAAGGAAAAGGCTACAGGACTATATGGTAAAGGGCTAAAAGACCAGCTGACAAATGGTAAGTGCACTGCAAAAAAAAAGCTTAGCTGAATTACAAGAAATAAAGACTGAATTTGTGGAGAAATGTACTTAAATACGAGTGAAATAGTCTCTCTATGCAGCAAGGTAATTTTACTTGACAAGAAATGTTAAAATAACTTAGTTCTAGTCAAGAAATAATTAGGCTTTGACAGTCTTCAGGGTTTGAAATAAGTAGAAAATACTTTTTTAGGTCAATTTACATGAGATCAGACTTGCTACATCAAAGTAATAAGTGGAATACACTGAATATTAGCAAATACATCTTAATTCAAATTTTAGCATACTTACAAATGGAACAACACGAAGACAAAGATCACTTTGTATTAACCACTAAAATTTTTGCACATGTTCTGTATTTAATCTTAACAATAGCTGTAATCATATTTAGCACTTATAACCGAGGTGGGACTTCAACCCACAATCCCCAACTCTAGAAGCTGATGGTTTCGCCATTAGGCCACTACCTAAACAAGCACAGTGTTTGGCAGGTTAGTGCGCCAGCATGTGCACGCTTTAAACAAGCCAATTTTGCTGCCAGTGCAGTAAATGAATTTTACTTGATCAGGCATCTTGAAATAAGTCAAGATGTCTGACCCAATATAGTACATACAATCTTGAAATAAGATTCAAAAGACTAGTTTCAAGAAATCTAGTTTGCTATCTTGAAGTTTCTGATCAAGACAAGGTAAGTGACATTACATAAATTAAGTCAAATGATCTCCCCTAGAAACCACTAGTTAGACTGGTATCTCATTGAGAGATGACTATTTGGTGACTGTGACGACTGACGTTTTAGACGACTGCTAGACAAATTTGACCAAGTTTTTGGTGACAGTGGGGCGACATATTTGCCACTTTTTGATGATCGCTTAATGAATTAGACAACCACTGGGCGTCTTGTTGAAGAATATTTGATGAATATTCGCTAAGCTGCCATATGTCTGTCGTCCTCAATTCGTTAATTACTCGCTAACGACCGGTGACCACATTTCGACCATGATCCGACCTTGTAGCAAATGAAGCGAACCGGGCAACTGAAACTGACCGGAGGGCAACTTGGTAGCTGTCTATTGATGACTCCTTGGCGAGTAAAAAGACTAGTTAGTGAATAGTTAGAGACAAGCTTGCAAAAATAAACAGTTGTTCATTCGCCAGCAGGGTTTTAAACATGTTCACAATCCTCAGGCGAATGAAATCGCCAATTAGTCGCAAGCCCAGTGAGATACTCGCCCAATTTAGTCCAATTATGTTAAAAAAAAGATCAAAGAGATTTTGAATTGAAATATAAGATGATTACACTTGCTTAGATCTGCAGTTTTTGCAGTGTGAATTCAAAGTGATGTCTGTATAGTGACATCACTTTGGGATGTCAGTAGGGAAATGGGTGGATGATGTGAATGTCAGGTGATGGGGAATTTGAGTAAGGGTGTAGAAAAAAAAAAATCTAGCAATTCAATTCAATTTATTTATATAGCGCCAAATCACAACATAGTCGCCTCAAGGCGCTTCACAAGGGTAAGGTCTAACCTTACCCACCCCCCGAGCAAGCACAATAGCAACAGTGGTCAGGAAAAACTCCCTGGATGTTTTATAAGTATAGGAAGAAACCTCAAGCAGACCAGACTCAGAGGGGGGACCATCTGCTATGGCCATACTATCAATGAGACAGAAATACAAAAATACAAAGCAAAAAGTCAAACAAGAGATATAACCCATGCACAGAGTGTCCAAAATATATATATAAACACACAATCTTCC